>JAXIVJ010014420.1:0-34442 GCA_036785665.1 Chirona hameri | reverse complement strand
GGCCTAGTGTTTGGAGTCGGTCGCCCTTCAGCACACTCTGGGGTATTTCAGGTTGATTTGGGTGTCCCCTAAACTGTTTCAAATAAGAGCGTCCAGATTCACGACGTTCCTGGGATGCCAGTTGTGTATTCTGGCTGCGATAAATCTACATGGTTTATTGCCCTGGGGAAAGGAAAGGGGTCCAGTTGTCAGCTGTTGACGTTGGACATGATAAGATAAATATGACCGGCGCTCTTGTCTGAAAGTGTGGGTATATGGCAAAAGGTTTGCTCTAGGCCTCAGCATATTCAGCTGAAGGATACAGCCGGATAAGGGCAATAATGATGCAGCGGAACAATAACCTGAGTAGACACTCGAACCAAATGAGCTTCTTCCAGCCGCCGAAGCCCGTCCTTTGTGCTACCAATCCTCCGCTGACTGCAGATCACGCTAGTAGTTTATGCAGTGTCTGGCTAAGCATGGATTCATACAATGCTTGGCGGAGGATGTGCGTAACCTAATTGTCCATGCTTGCAATTGACTCGTCCCTGGTGTGACGGCAGAGGCAGTGTCCAGTTCCCGATGCCTGCTGCTGCAATAAGGTCATTGCATGGCGAATGGAGACACGCACTGCGGTGTCATGTCAGCTCCACTTCGTTTGAGCACAACATTCCGTCGTGTTACTTTATTTATATATTTTTGGTTAGTGCTTACAGAAGTTCCGTTTTTAGCATACCTATTTTCCGTCCTCCAAAAAAACTAACCTGTAGATATAATCGAGTCTATAATAGCGACAATCGCTGGCAAACCGTTGCAATTTTGTGTCGGTAATTGTGGATAACGTTTTGTTTGTTGGGGGTGGGGGGGGGGGGGGATGTTTGCGACTTTGCGTGGATAATGTTTTACCCGGGAGTTATGGATCCGAATATGTGACAGTTGACGGACGGTAATGGGACCTGACAGTTGACGGACGGTAATGGGGCCTGACAGTTGACGGACGGTAATGGGGCCTGACAGTTGACGGACGGTAATGGGCCTGCAGGACTATCACGATATGTATCATTTTGTGATAGGCTGATTCCACAAATGTCGAGGTGGTCCCGCCGGGACCATTTATTCCAGATTTAGCAACCGGACCACTGGCCCGGTTGCTAAATCTGGAATAAATATCTCGCTATCTACGATCTGTTTTGTGGACGTTTGATAACGTTTGGCCCGTCAATAACTTAAATATATAGTTTCAATTTTAGCTCACTTCTAACGGTATTGCATAGTTCCTTGCCAACGGCAAGCAATTAGTCAAAATGAAAAATGAGACGGAAAATGAATAATTCATTGTAACCATTTTATAACAATGGTAACGTGTTACTGTTGCCCCCTTCTAAGAGTTCCCAATACTGATAAATATTACACTTCCAACGATGAACGATCTTCCAAACTGTCAATAAGTGACGCCAGGGTCGTGCTGGGCAATGTCTCTTACATGGATGGCAATACAATATGCTTCAATGTTTTGCCCTGCCCTGTAGCTAACTGAGAGAACGCTGAGCTAAACCCGCCTGGTCATCTAGGAAGGCCGGGATCGAGCCGTTTCGGTGCTGGCTATTTGCCCATCACTGGATCGCCTGCAGCTGGTGACAGCGATCGCGTTCCAGCTCTCAGGTGACGTCAGAGGGTGGGGCGGACGGTGTAGGGGTGTGGCACGGTTCAGCTCAGGTGTGACGTCAGAGGGTGGGGCGGACTGTGTAGGGGTGTGGCACGGTTCAGCTCAGGGGTGACGTCAGAGGGTGGGGCGGACTGTGTAGGGGTGTGGCACGGTTCAGCTCAGGGGTGACGTCAGAGGGTGGGGCGGACTGTGTAGGGGTGTGGCACGGTTCAGCTCAGGGGTGACGTCAGAGGGTGGGGCGGACTGTGTAGGGGTGTGGCACGGTTCAGCTCAGGGGTGACGTCAGAGGGTGGGGCGGACTGTGTAGGGGTGTGGCACGGTTCAGCTCTCAGGTGACGTCAGAGGGTGGGGCGGACTGTGTAGGGGTGTGGCACGGTCCAGCTCAGGTGACGTCAGAGGGTGGGGCGGACTGTGTAGGGGTGTGGCACGCGGTTCAGCTCAGGTGACGTCAGAGGGTGGGGCGGACTGTGTAGGGGTGTGGCACGGTTCAGCTCAGGTGACGTCAGAGGGTGGGGCGGACTGTGTAGGGGTGTGGCACGGTTCAGCTCAGGTGACGTCAGAGGGTGGGGCGAACTGTGTAGGGGTGTGGCACGGTTCAGCTCTCAGGTGACGTCAGAGGGTGGGGCGGACTGTGTAGGGGTGTGGCACGGTTCAGCTCTCAGGTGACGTCAGAGAGTGGGGCGGACTGTGTATGGGTGTGGCACGGTTCAGCTCTCAGGTGACGTCAGAGGGTGGGGCGGACTGTGTAGGGGTGTGGCGCGGTTCAGCTCAGGTGACGTCAAAGGGTGGGGCGGATTGTGTAGGGGTGCGGCACGGTTCAGCTCTCAGGTGACGTCAGAGGGTGGGGCGGACTGTGTAGGGGTGTGGCACGGTTCAGCTCTCAGGTGACGTCAGAGGGTGGGGCGGACTGTGTAGGGGTGTGGCGCGGTTCAGCTCAGGTGACGTCAGAGGGTGGGGCGGACTGTGTAGGGGTGTGGCACGGTTCAGCTCAGGGGTGACGTCAGAGGGTGGGGCGGACTGTGTAGGGGTGTGGCACGGTTCAGCTCTCAGGTGACGTCAGAGGGTGGGGCGGACTGTGTAGGGGTGTGGCACGGTTCAGCTCTCAGGTGACGTCAGAGGGTGGGGCGGACTGTGTAGGGGTGTGGCACGGTTCAGCTCTCAGGTGACGTCAGAGGGTGGGGCAGACTGTGTAGGGGTGTGGCACGGTTCAGCTCAGGTGACGTCAGAGGGTGGGGCGGACTGTGTAGGGGTGTGGCACGCGGTTCAGCTCAGGGGTGGACGTCAGAGGGGTGGGGCGGACTGTGTAGGGGTGTGGCACGGTTCAGCTCTCAGGTGACGTCAGAGGGTGGGGCGGACTGTGTAGGGGTGTGGCACGGTCCAGCTCTCAGGTGACGTCAGAGGGTGGGGCGGACTGTGTAGGGGTGTGGCACGGTTCAGCTCAGGTGACGTCAGAGGGTGGGGCGGACTGTGTAGGGGTGTGGTGGGCGGACTGTGTGGTGGGCGGACTGTGTAGGGGTGTGTGGGCACGCGGTTAAGTTCGCGCTACAGTATGTTGGAGACCAGGCATTTTGGAGGCATTTTGCATTCGAGTGATGTTGATCGGGTCCGTGCAACACGCCATACTGATTTACCCAGTATGTACATACATTTGATCTCTCCAATGTTGTTCTCCTTATACATTAATGACTTGCCGGACGGTATATCCTCTCGGGTTCTGATGTTTGCTGACGATGCAAAACTGTTCAGAAAAAATTGTTTGTCGAAGCGACGCTGAAGTACTCCAGAAAGATTTAAATCAGCTCTATAAGTGGTCCAAAACCTGGATGCTCAAACTGAACCCGTCCAAATGCAAATCTTTTCGGATGACGCTGAGAACGAAGCCAATAGTGACGAAATATTCGATCGGAAACACCACGTTGGAAGACGTGGAATATATTCGCGATTTAGGAGTAATTCTAGACACAAAGCTAACTTTAGCAATCATATCGAAAATACCATGAGAAGAGCCAATAGAGCCTTTGGCGTCCTTATTAGATAGTTCCAGAGGGCTAACCCGAGAGGATATATCGAAGAGACATCAGTACTGACGTCGTATTTTGCCTACGTCCGCTCAAATATGGAATATTGTAGCGTGATATGGGGCGGTGCCGCTCGAACGCACACTGATAGACTGCAGCGCATAGAGCATAAGTTCCTGCTGTGGCTGAACGCCCGCTGTCGCTCGCAATCACCATCCATGGCGTACGATGACCTATTGTCTCGTTTTAAACTTGTTTCTGTATCGGCACGTAGGACCCATCATGATTTCATGTTCATTCGCAACGTTTTTAAGGGTAAAATATCATCGTCATTTTTATTACAGTCATTTTTCGTCAATGTACCGTGTCGTACTACCAGGCAGCTGACCCTCACATTGCTTAATGTGCCGTACGCCAGGGTAAATACGGTCAAAGAGGGACTGTTCGCCAGACGAAAAAAAGCAATGGAAAGCCGTTGAAAAATGTAATCAGTATAATGTCCTCAGATTTTAGCTCAGGTCAATAGTTTAGGCTTCAGAGGTCATCAAACACAAACCAAAACAATTTGTTGGCAAAAGAGTTTATTGGAAATAACTTTTACCTAATAAAGATAAGGCAATAATGTTGACGCCATCGTGTTTGTCTCGTTAAGGCGCGTCGAATCATATTCATGCTGACCAGGTTAGGCCAACTTATAAATTTAACCTCAGGTCAAGGTCAAGTGGTGACCCAAGTAGGTCATGTTGCATACTGGGAGACGTGTCTCGACGAGACAAACACATTGGTGCCGATTTCACTTCTCTATCTTCATTCTGTCGAGTTATTGACAACACAAAAGTGTTGGTGACCTCGGATGACCCCAGCTGCCTCTGTAGGGATCACTGAACAAAAATTGCATCTGGATCATCAATAATGGCCTATGATAACATGATACATAAGGAATTGGACTGATATCATGCATATCCTCGGAATAGGAAGCATTTGAATATTTCCTCATTGACTTATAATGGGAGGTCACGAAATTGACCCGACCTTAGGTCACCGATGTAACACGAATTGTAGGTACTTATTACTTGTAGGTACTTATTACTTGACCTTGACCTGAAAAATGCAATCAGTATAATGTCCTCAGATTTTAGCTCAGGTCAATAGTTTAGGCTTCAGAGGTCATCAAACACAAACCAAAACAATTTGTTGGCAAAAGAGTTTATTGGAAATAACTCTACCGATCGGTCAAAAACTATGGCTACAAACGATTTGGAGGTAGGGGTCACGTGACCTGGCCTGGTGACCTGACCTGAGATGACTGGAGGTAAATTTTGTTTACACAATGTGGGTAATTGATGCCCGAACACCTGTGCCAAAAACAGTGGCGCTGCGCGTCTCCGTTTTCCCGCTATCCTCGAAAAAGCTTAGGGGGTGGGTGGGGGGGGGGCGTCTAACCCCCCCCCCCAGGTGTAAAAAATGTATAGGCTGTCACCAACTCACTTTTAGAGCACAAAATATGTCACGTTACGAGACAACATCAATATGGGACCCTGGAACTTGTTGTTTTTAGAATCCTAATTTAGATGTGTTCAGGTATTCAAGATGCTTCAGAAGTTGTAATTGATATTTTCCAGAAATGTTTAAACATCTTGACTTTCCGGAGATATAACACACCAAAAAGTGAACTAAGAGAGGCAGCAATGTCACACACACAAAACTCATAGGAGATATCTTACATAAAACTGGATCAAAGTTGAGAAAATGCTGTTTGTGGTCATGTAAACACTGATACCATGGCACACCTAGTATTATTTTAAGCAGGTATGTACCTACCTACTTACCTACCAATATTTGATGACTCCAGAGGTACCATGTATAATTCAAAAGTACCCATAATAACTAAGATTTCCTATAGAATGAAATATACTGTTCTTTTGTTAGAGCGTGAACCAGGAATATGGATGGTTTGGCCAAAGTGAGGAGACATTACAGTAAATGTTGTAATGTCTCCTGATTTATGCAATGTTTTGTTATATTGACGCTCTACTCCTTATACTTGTTTACTTATGATGATGTGCATGTGTGAGAAGTCACCCTGTTGTGGACCTCATGCAAATACCATCTGAAACCGAATCTCATGTTATACCCAAATTGCACTTCATTTTAATAAGCTAGTTCAGTTTGTTTCTGATTTTGAACATTTGTTTTATGAATATCATTCTTTGCTCCGAATTGGACAGTCCAAAAATTGTACAGGTTTTGCAATCCTTTCATTTCGTATTGTTATGGTTTAACCCGCAACTTACTGGGGGGTATTTCTCGCCCCCTCCCGTTATTTTGTAATAACTCCTAAACGAACACCGGTATCGTCACCAAACTTGCAGTACTTTCTCTCACATCAATTCTACACATGTTGGCAAAAGGAAAATATGATGGTATGATAGGTCAACCGGGAATGACGTCAGAGTGACGTCATGTTCTTCGGTTTTTGTTGCAAAATAATGGTTTGCGGAAAACGCTGTGAAAGGTACGATGTTGAGATAAACTCAATTGTCTTAAATCAAATTACTGACAATAGACCGAGCTATCAAACTGCTATCTCGGATTTTTTTAGTTTTTTTAAACTCAAAATTTCGAGAAATCCAAATACATTTTAACAAAATTTTCAAGAAAAAATCAGAATTATCCCAAAACCGGAATATATGTGATCGAGACGTATGCGGTGAATATGTGTATCAAATTTCAAGTCGATATCTTCAAAAATGACTGACTTATGACCTTTAAATGACACAAATCGACCACCTCTCACAGCATTACTATAAAAACTAAAAACGCATTTCCGTTTTTGCTTTTTACTTCCATTTATATGAAACAAACAATGTTTTAAGGTCATTTTCCGCGTTCTAGACGAAAACAACCCCATAAACATGTGTTTCAACACCTAATGACAGTAATCTGCAGTTTGACCTCGTGACCTCGGATGACCTTGACCTGACCCAAGTTCATAAACAGATTAAAAAGGTACTTAGAAGTGTCAGACACACGAATCATACCGATTTATCGACAGCTTATGCGTTTAATATCGCAGTTTTGCGCGACAATTCCATCCATCGAGACCTTTTGACACGGTCAAACATTTTGTACTTGACCTGACCTGTGACGTCATCGGTGACCCTGAGATCAACAATATTATGTTTCTCTCGATAGATTTCTCAGGGCTATCGAATGCCGTTTGAATGTTTACATTCGGTCCAGTAGTTCCGGAGATTCGAGGGGGGAGGGGGCAAAAAATACCCCCCAGTAAGTCGCGTTACGAAATATACCCCAGTAACCCGCGGGTTAAAGGGTGATTTGTTTTGCTTATGCTTTTCAAATCTTCCTAATACAAATGTTGCCCCATTCTGCAGAAGTTAAAATTATGAGAAATCAACTTAGCAGAAGTTATTCAAATAAAACAACCATTATCAGCTATGTTCGGCAGAGCACTGGTCCAGGCCCAGCTTGAGCTGTGTGGGAACAAGCCTTTTGATCCAATACTGTGCCATTATTTGTTTTGTTTTAAGCATTCACTCAGAAATGTGTCATTTAACATTTGTGTCAACAGTTCATGAACAGTGAGCAGGCCAATGCAAGTTTGGTTTGGTGCTGTCCCGAAAAAAATGGTTTAATCCAGTGGCAAGTTCTACATCAAATGAAGAAATAATTCAAAGGAATGACACTGATATACACAGTTGTGCTTATCACTGAGTTGCATTCCAATAACAGCAAAGATATATTAACCAAATTGTTTGCAATGTTCCAAGGCAAATTCATGAACCATCCAACAAGTTGCTGTGAATTTGCTCAATGTTGATGTGAGAAGATTCCTTTATCACTCCAGCTAACCAGACTTCTCGTAAATAAGCTTACAATAAATACTTCAACTTACACATCAAATATAGCAATCAGTTTCAGCAAGCATGTTATACAAATAACATACAAACCAGAACCACGCACGTTTGACCTTTGGGGGCCATGCGTTGCTTGTTTACATCAATCGACTGGCAGCTTGTGCACAATAGCCAAATTTGAAGGAAATTTCGTAGTGGTGAAGGTGTCACATCGTCACCTTGTGACAATCGATGTGAGCGAACTTTGTGAATGTCACAATGTTGAAGGAATAGGCCCACTGACCGTGTGTGTAAGATTATGCAGCGCTCAGCATCGAGTGTTTGGCACCGTAGGGAATTCCTTTATCATTCGCGTAGCTGAGATTTAATATATCTTGGCACCCAAAATATTTAGTTTTCACCAATATTCATCGATTAGTGACCTAATCACAACATTTTGTGAAAAATAACTATATTGTCATCTGATCACCTTTTCATTGAAATTTGACACAAAATCCCATCGTTTTGGCGAAAACTGTCACCTTCGCACGTGGGCGAGTGCATAAGATTATGCACCTCTGCGCCCCCCCCCCTCCCGCCGGGCACGGCAGGATTTTTGTTTTGGGTCTTTTTAATGGCGCTTGTTTCAGTGAACAATACCGCTCCATTTGCTGCCCAGGGAGTGATAAAGCAGGTTGGTCATCTCCCAAAAAAAATGTATGCTCTCCACTCTATAATTAACAAAGCCATCAGCCGAAGTCTCATATTTACATAAGATTTTTAGAAGAGACACTCATCTATGCTATGAAACTGGTTTCATACCTTTAGCCCTTTTGGCTCCCGAGATAGAGTAGAGTAGAGTAGAGTAGAGTAGAAGATCGGGACTTTACAAGGCTTAGAGTCCGCCCAGTGAGTACTGGAAGTCCGCCCAGTGGTCGTCCAACCTGTTCTTGAACTGGTTCACCGACACCGCGCTGACGACTGACCCCGGCAGGCTGTTCCAGTCGTCTACTACTCGGGCACTGAACGCACTTCTTCTGACTTTCGACACTGTCCTAGGCTTGTCTAGTTTCCAATGGTGTCCTCGCGTCTGAGTCGCCCTCGCTGGGGTGAAGAAGCTCTCTGGGTCTAGGTCCCCCCCCCCATGGATGATCTGGAAGACTATGATCATCTGGCCTCTTCTCCTCCTGTAGTACAGCGAGGGGAGCTTCAGAAGATTGAGTCGGTCTGAATACGGCAGGTGTCGGATCGGTGCGATCATCCGGGTGGCGCGCCTCTGTACGCGTTTAAGCTGCCTCTGGTCGGCCCGGTTGAACGGTCCCCCGCTAGGTTGTCGAACTCAAGATGAAGACGCACCAGCGACTTGTAGAGCTGCGGCAAGGTATCCTGGTCCAGTTTCTCGAACGACTTCCGAATCACTGCCAGGATATGCGTCCCCTTCTGCTGCTGATGCCGCCTGCTTACGAAACTTGAGCTCAGCATCTACGTGGACTCCCAGATCGCGTTCCTCCGCAGTGTTCTCCAGCAGGACGTCCCTCATCGTGTACGTGTGCCGACTGTTCCGGGGGCCGACGTGCAGCACCCTACACTCCCCCTTGTTAAAGGTGAGCTGCCAGCGGTCGGCCCACTCCACCGTGGCGTCGATGTCCGCCTGGATTGCCCTGACGCTGTCGTCGGTCGATAACTTGTCGTACAACTTCGTGTTGTCGGCAAACATCTTCACTGCGCCGGTCAGCACGTCTGACAAGTCGTTTATAAATGTGACGAAGAGCGCCGGGCCGAGGACGGAGCCTTGTGGTACCCCGCTGGTGACGTCCGCCCAGGACGACTGGCCGTCACCGACCACCACCCGCTGTCTCCGTCCGGTCAGGAATGCTGTGATCCAGCGCAGCACACGCCCGCCGATCCCGTACGCTGCCAACTTGCTCAAGAGGCGCTGGTGCGGCACGGAATCGAACGCCTTCCTATAACCAATATATACAGCGTCGACAGGCTTACTGGCTTCCACTGAGGCACTCCAGAACTCAAGCACCTCCAGCAGCTGCGAACAGCAGGACCGCTTGGCTCTGAAGCCATGCTGGTGCTGGGAGAGATGACCAAACTGCTTCATGTGGTCCATCAATGCATCGCGGATGAACACCTCGAGAACCTTACAGGGTACATACGTGAGACTGATGGGTCTGTAGTTTCCGGGAAGCTGCCTATCGCCCTTCTTAAAGATTGGGATGATGGAGGCTTCTTTCTATTCGTCTGGCAGCGTTACGGAGTCCAGGGATTTTTGGAATAGCACTGCCATGGGCGCCGCCACCAGCCAGCTCGACCAGCAGTCGGTGATGGATGCCGTCCGGTCCCGGTGAACTGGTCACTCGCAAGTTGTCCAGCTTCGCCTCCATTGCTGATGCTGTGATGTCGATGTTGTCCAGAAGGGGTCCGACATGCTGGAAGCGCGGTCTGGGTATATTCACTGTGTCTTCATCCGTGTATACACTCCGGAAGAACCGGTTCAAAACGCCTGCCTTCTCGTCTTCGTAAAGTTCCATCTGCACTACGGAGGTCCTCGATTCTGAGCTTCTTCTTCAGCCAGGAGTTCAGGTAGTTCCATAACCGCATAGGGTTAGACTTGAAGTTCGCAGCGACGTCCTCTCGAACTTACGCCGCAGCCGTCTGGACAGAGCGCACAAGTTGTTCCTACAGCAGGCGAATATGGCGTAGTCGAGTGTGCTTCCAGAGTGCATGTACACTCGCCCAAAGTCTGCACTTCTTTTTTCTGAGACTCATGGCTTCGCTCCTCATGTAAATGCTACATTTCTTCTGCCTGACCCGCGTAACTGGAATACACTTGCTTGCAAACTGGTCAACAGTCTCCCTGATGAGGTTGTAGCACTCCTGCGCATTCATTGTGGTCATTTCGTTCCAGCTGACCAGTTTCCTCATCAGGGAAACTGGTCAACAGTCTCCCTGATGAGGTTGTAACACTCCTGCGCATTCATTGTGGTCATTTCGTTCCAGCCGACCAGTTTCCTCATCAGGGAAACTGGTCAACAGTCTCCCTGATGAGGTTGTAACACTCCTGCGCATTAATTGTGGTCATTTCGTTCCAGCTGACCAGTTTCCTCATCAGGGAAACTGGTCAACAGTCTCCCTGATGAGGTTGTAACACTCCTGCGCATTAATTGTGGTCATTTCGTTCCAGCCGACCAGTTTCCTCATCAGGGAAACTGGTCAACTGTCTCCCTGATGAGGTTGTAACACTCCTGCGCATTAATTGTGGTCATTTCGTTCCAGCCGACTGCGTGCAATAGCGCACTCAATTCGTCATATCCGCCGCGATTTAGGTCCAATGAGGTCCAATATTTAAGTCCAAGGGGATGTGAATAAATACAACAACAAAAAAACGCCCGAAAATATATGGATCCACAGTTAAAACTTACTGGCGCATGCCCGTCTCGCGCAGAGACCCACATAATGACACTATTCGCCGTTCATTCCTCTACAAAAGTCAAAAGTGTGCCAGTTTCATCCCGATCCGACCTATAGTTGGCGAGATATGCGTCCGAGATTGTAACCGATGTCGCCCGTTTTCGCCCGAACGTTCGAAAACTTCAGCCGCCCCATGTTAAACCTATGAGAACTTTGATCACGTGCCACGCGCTCGCTATACACCGCACCGGAATGATGGTGTGCCTAAGCAATGCATTATCGACTAAGCTACAATCTGATAACTGTTCAGCTCCGCTAAGTGCTTTGAATCATGAGATATCCCCAAATAGCATACATACATACATACATAGATACATAGATACATACATACATACATACATACATACATACATACATACATACATACATACATACATACATACATACATACATACATACATACATACATACATACATACATACATACATACATACATACATACATACATACATACATACATACATACATACATACATACATACATACATACATACATATACATACATACATACATATACATACATACATACATACATACATACATACATACATACATACATACATACATACATACATACATACATACATACATACATACATACATACATACATACATACATACATACATACATACATACATACATACATACATACATACATACATACATACATACATACATACATACATACATACATACATACATACATACATACATACATACATACATACATACATACATACATACATACATACATACATACATACATACATACATACATACATACATACATACATACATACATACATACATACATACATACATACATACATACATACATACATACATACATACATACATACATACATACATACATACATACATACATACATGCATACATGCATACATGCATACATGCATACATGCATACATGCATACATGCATACATGCATACATGCATACATGCATACATGCATACATGCATACATGCATATATGCATATATGCATACATGCATACATGCATACATGCATACATGCATACATGACCTGAGGCCGTTTTAGATCGCTTGTTGGATTCCGACTTCGCACCTTCGGCGCCCCGTCTCCGTCTTAATCATTTGCAGTACAACCTGTTCTGGGAACACTTTTTCTGAAATATTCGTTCCATTTCAAAACCATAAACAGCTTTGAGACAGTGCCGATGCTTGCTCTGAAATCCGGTTAGGCAGTGCCTAAGTTGCTTTAATGGACGCGCCATCACTGCCTTCGCACTGGAGGCTCGACTCGACTCACCCGGCCAATCTAATTGAGAGCGCTCAGAACGGACCCTTAAGGTGATGGGTGGCTTGAAGAACAACATATAAACAACTATTGGAAGACGTCCAACTTCAGACCCCAACAGACAGAAAGGAAGTGTTAGTTTGCAGTTCGTAAAATATATCCTGAAATCCACTGACCACAGAAATATGCTACCACCAGTCTAAAGAGTGACGATCCGGCCGGAAGATCAACACGAAGTGCGCTCATTTAAAACTGGGAAGTGCGCTCATTTAACACGTTGTGCTGTGGTGCAGGTCTGCGTAAACCCAGCATCCCATACATGTTGACCCTCATCAAAGTTGACATCATCATGCATGAATAAGATGAACATGTGTCAACTAGATACTAACAATGTGCAACCGAGTAGAAAATGTGTCTGCACTCTTGCGTAACATATTAATTATCCGCCTACTAACTAGTTGTTTTATTTTGTTGTTTGTATGTGTTGTTTTGTTGTTAGTTTTTTCACTTAGCATCGTGTCCGATATCAAAAACGATATTGGTAACGTAACGATAACGTAACGGCAACGTGACGATAACGTAACGTAATATTTTCCCTGAGGAAATTATGTCTGGTCGTAGAAACTTGCGAGCATGTAATTATCGCTAGTCTTCAGGGGCGGTCGCAGTCCTGGCCTGGGGGGGGGGGGGGGCAACGTGGCAAAAGGGTCTGATTGGTCTGAAAGGGCTCTCGGTCGGTGAGACGGACCCTACGCTGAAAAGGTATTTTTACACCTGAGGCTTGGTTTTTAAACTTTTTGGGGCTTTTAAACCCTATGGCTTATGCCGGTCTGAAAGGCGCCTTCAGACAGTCTGATAGGGTGGCATTCTCAGGCATTGGGTATTCCAAGACAGGTCGTCAGGGCCAAAACACGCTTCATCTCAGGTTTGATGAAAATCCGTTGTCATGGGTTTTAACAGGGACGTCACAAAAAGTGTGTGTGTGTGTGTGTGTGTGTGTGTGTGTGTGTGTGTGTGTGTGTGTGTGTGTGTGTGTGTGTGTGTGTGTGTGTGTGTGTGTGTGTGTGTGTGTGTGTGTGTGTGTGTGTGTGTGTGTGTGTGTGTGTGTGTGTGTGTGTGTGTGTGTGTGTGTGTGTGTGTGTGTGTGTGTGTGTGTGTGTGTGTGTGTGTGTGTGTGTGTGTGTGTGTGTGTGTGTGTGTGTGTGTGTGTGTGTGTGTGTGTGTGTGTGTGTGTGTGTGTGTGTGTGTGTGTGTGTGTGTGTGTGTGTGTGTGTGTGTGTGTGTGTGTGTGTGTGTGTGTGTGTGTGTGTGTGTGTGTGTGTGTGTGTGTGTGTGTGTGTGTGTGTGTGTGTGTGTGTGTGTGTGTGTGTGTGTGTGTGTGTGTGTGTGTGTGTGTGTGTGTGTGTGTGTGTGTGTGTGTGTGTGTGTGTGTGTGTGTGTGTGTGTGTGTGTGTGTGTGTGTGTGTGTGTGTGTGTGTGTGTGTGTGTGTGTGTGTGTGTGTGTGTGTGTGTGTGTGTGTGTGTGTGTGTGTGTGTGTGTGTGTGTGTGTGTGTGTGTGTGTGTGTGTGTGTGTGTGTGTGTGTGTGTGTGTGTGTGTGTGTGTGTGTGTGTGTGTGTGTGTGTGTGTGTGTGTGTGTGTGTGTGTGTGTGTGTGTGTGTGTGTGTGTGTGTGTGTGTGTGTGTAGGGTTGGGGGGGGGGGGCAGTGAAACTTTGATCTCATATTGAGATAAACCAAATAGGCACTATGCTACTATGCAATATATTTTTTTTTTAGATTCGGGCTCTTCTAGTCTTGGCAGTTTGTGAACCCTATGCCATAAAAAAAATCACCGACCAAAAAACAATATTTTAGCCCAAAAAATGGCAGAAAAGTGAGGGGGCCATGCCATTGCCCCCCCCCCTGTTAACACGCCTTTGTGGGTATATGAGGCGCTGAATCACGTTGTGGCAAGTTTCAGTTCCCTTGATGGAACAGTTACTAAGTTATCGCCACCGGAATTTCCGTGAGGTCACGATGCAAGCCAAAACGCTGCCACCGATTAACCTTCGCCCTAGTGTGGGTCATTTTTACTCTCCCGGAGGGTTTTCTGGAATAGCGGGAAAACGGCGGCGTACAGCGCTACCAAAATTGGCATAGGTCTTCGGGCATCAATTATCCATATATTGTGTATTTTTTTACCTCGGGTCATCTCAGGTCAGGTCGCCAGGTCACGTCGAGTGATCTTACCTACAAAAATAGTTGCGGTCGTGTCAAAGTCACGGGGGGTTGATCGAACGATTTCAAACTCACAGAAGTTAATCAGAGCATAGGTATCGACAATTCGTTTAACTCGGATATTTGCATATCGGTGACCAAAGGGTAGGGCAATTTCGTGACCTACCCATTACAAGTCAATGGGAAAATATATAAATGCTCCCTATTCAGAGGATATTAAATACCTAGATCAGGCCAATTCTTGCAGAATCATATTATTTTAGCTCACTCTTGACCCAGGTGCAACTGTTTGCGATGCAAGCTCAGCGGAGGACATCTAAGTTCACTAGCACTTTTTTACCAATGACTCTTTATAGAATGAACATAGAGACGTGCAACTCGCATTACTGTGTTTGTCTTGCTGAGTTGCGTCTCTCCATATGCAACATCACCTACTGGGTTCACAATTGACCTTGACCTGAAGTCAATTTTTGAAATTGACCCTATCCGGTCATCGTGAATGCGGTTCGAAGTGCCTCGACGAGACAAACACGATGGCGTTGAAATTATTGCCCTATCTTCATTGGATAAAGAGTTGTGCTCGAAAAACTTCTTGGAAGAAAATGTCAGCATGACATTTGGTAACATCTGAAGGCTAAACTGGTAACACTAAACTGTTCAAATGTAAACAAATGTGGATTTTTTCCGATTTTTTTTTTAATATTTTTTTTTGAGGGTCAACAACCCAAAGTTTCGAAAATCCGAGATAGCCATTTTGAAGAGAGTGCCATTTTCTTTCTCTTGACCTTTTTGTATTTGCAATTTGCTTCAAAACTCTATTGTCTACGATTTTGTTAAACATTTATCGTTTTTCCACCAAAAAAAGGCATGACATGACGTCATTAAAACGTCATTATCTCCACAAGTACTCAATCAATTTCATTTAAATTTGGTGAGAAGACTGAAACGTAATGCAGAATAAGGTACTGAAAGTTTCATGTAGATATCTGTCATCGTTTTCAAGTTATTGAGAAAATCCAGGAGGGGGCAGATTCAGCCTCCCCCCCCCCCCCCAGGGGGACGCGGGTTAAGTGTCACTGGGGCTGGTTGAATTACATCAGGTGCGCTGTTTTGTCTATCATTGAAAGACCAAAAAACGTCAAAATACATAACAACTTCAAATTCAATCACTTGATAAAAAAACGTCCGTTTTCATGAAGTTTTCTCCCAAGATCATTATTTGTCACGTTCAGTGCCGGGAACGCGCGGGGGGATATTTGTATTGAATGTCCTCCCCCCCCCCCAGATTCCTGTGGGGGAGGGCATTTGCCACTGATTCCCCCTCCCCTGGATCCGCCATTTCAAGGAGACCCCTGCCAGACACTTAACCCTATTTGTAACAGGGGGGGGGGGGGCGGATTCCGCCCCCCTCATGTTTTTCGCAGATATCTCCAGAATGGCTGGAAGCAGGCCCATGAAATTTGGGGAATTTTCATAGAATTGAATACCAGATTTGGAGTCAAAATTTTGAGTTCTTAACCTGAACAGAGGCGGTTCCAGGGTACAGTTTTGGGTGGGTTCGGAGGCGATATTTGGCGATAATACGGAAATGCGATCTTCACGGTTTGTTCCTAACTGCCTCAAGTATGAAGGAGTTACATCGGTTCACGGTGATTGCAACAAGTGAAAATTAGTTGATGTTAATGAAATATCATAAAAATTTCATGGCAGAGGCGGTTTCAGGGGCTTGAAAAGGGGGGGGGGGGGTTCCAGGAAGTATTCAATGCTTGGCAGGAAGCAAATAGAGCAATGTAAGGGGCATTTATAGTTATCAAGATGTAAAAGATAGCTTCTGCTTCCATTATTTGTATAATTTATTACATATAGAGTTTCAGGGGCGTGTTCAGGCACATGGAAAGGGGGGGGGGGGTGACTGGCTTGGTGATGACGATATGCCAGCGATAACGGCGCAATAGACGGTTAGCTTATAATGATATATGCACATATGAGGCCAGAAAAGGGAATAAAGTCTTTTTTTGCAGAGGCGCGCTCAGGAATGGAAGAAAGGGGGTCATATTATTGCAAGTAAACTAAGAGGCATGGGCGTACAATGACATAACATACTGTAGTTTTCGGATGAAACACGCACCACAGGCTACTCTACGAACGATTATAAGATAATAGGCGAGTCCAGGTAGGGTAAAAGGGGGGTAAGCAATGTTAATTGAAGTTGTAAGTGAAATAGTCACTGTTGATTAGTTAGTATCATAATAGCAGATAATATACTTGTCAAAAGGTATTGAGCCGCCCCAGTTTGGATCCTGGATACGCCTATGATGAAGTACAACATGCAAAAAGGAACTATCTACGATCAGTAACATATTTATAGTGCTGGGTAGCAACTTGTCTGCGGTTAATATTTTTTCCCAATTTTACCCCCCTTTTTCACTAACCTGGTACCGCCTATGGCAAAAAATATGATTTTTACTGTTTTGTCTAATGTCACAATCACATACCATTCCATTTATTTTAAAAAAACACATAAAAAATGGTTTTATTACGCATTTACTTCACCCCCCATATTGAGTGACCTGCACACGCCTATGATTTTTGAATTTTCAAACGCCACTGTCATATATCAATTTCCAATTCAATCTCTATCGATTCGTATTAATTGTGTTAAAATCGGTCGATAAACATGAAAGCTATGTTGGATCAAAAATACCACTAAAAATTGTGGTTTTTGCCCCCTGTTGCCCCCCTATCCAAAATTTAGATTTGTTTTATTATTTAGAAATGTAGATCGTGTTGAGGGGAACCAAACACTTTTTGATTTTTGAAAATCGGACAGGTAGATCTCGAGATCTCCGGGGAGGGCGGAATCTGCCCCCCCCCCCCCTGTTACAAATAGGGGTAGCCAGGAGCCTGTTACAAATAGGGTTAATGATATTCATTTTCCCATTTTCCAAATTTACATAAGCAATTGCGAAACTTGTGTAATGGCGCGAAGTGGCGCGACATTTTCCAGTTTTTGACTGTGGATAGTTGGATTTTGACTGCTGCAAAGGCAATTTTTACGATAAATTGTTAACTTTCCCCGAAAAATTGTTAACTTCCCCAGTTTTCTCCTAACATCATTGTTGTTCACGTTCAATGCAGGGAACGCGCGGGGGTCATACTTGTATTGAATGCCCCCCCGATATTCCTGTGGGGGAGGGGGCATTTGCCCCTGATGCCCCCCTCATGGATCCGCCAGTCCTCACACCGGAATCATTTTGATCTGCTGACGGCCATGCATCGGTCCGCCGACGGATGGTTTTTAAAGACATTTTGTCTTCTATGCGTTAGATCCATAGCAAAATCATAATAGAAATGGCATTTTATTATTCAATCATTATTCACTATGACAATATAGTTAAGACGTTAGTCGTAGCATTATAATCAATTGTTTAACCCTATTTGTAACAGGCTCCTGGCTACCCCTATTTGTAACAGGGGGGGGGATTCCCCCCGGAGATCTCGAGATCTACCCGTCCGATTTTCAAAAATGAAACGGCGTTTGGTTCCCCTTAACACGATCTACATTTCTAAATAATAAAAAAATCAAAATTTTTGATAGGGGGGCAACAGGGGGGCAAAAACCACAAATTTTAGTGGTATTTTTGATCCCACATAGCTTTCTTGTTTATCGACCGATTTTAACACAATTAATACGAATCGATAGAGATTGAATTGAAAATTGATATATAACAGTGGCGTTTGAAAATTCAAAAATCATAGGCGTGTGCAGGTCACTCAATATGGGGGTGAAGTAAATGCGTAATAAAACAATTTTTTGATGTGTTTTTTAAGAAATGAAATGGTATGTGATTGTGATATTAGGCAAAACAGTTAAAAATCATATTTTTTTTTGCCATAGGCGGTACAAGGTTAGTGAAAAAGGGGGGTAAAATTGGGAAAAATATTAACCGCAGACAAGTTGCTACCCAGCACTATAAATATGTTACTGATCGTAGATAGTTCCTTTTTACATGTTGTACTTCATAATAGGCGTATCCAGGTTCCAAACTGGGGCGGCTCAATACCTTTTGATAAGTATATTATCCGCTATTATGATACTAACTAGTCAACAGTGACTATTTCACTTACAACTTCAATTAACATTGCTTACCCCCATTTTACTCTACCTGGACTCGCCTATTATCTTATAATCGTTCGTAGAGTAGCCTGTGGTGCGTGTTTCATCCGAAAACTACAGTATGTTATGTCATTGTACCCCCATGCCTCTTAGTTTCCTTGCAATAATATGACCCCCTTTCTTCCATTCCTGAGCGCGCCTCTGCAAAAAAAGACTTTATTCCCTTTTCTGGCCTCATATGTGCATATATAATTATAAGCTAACCGTCTATTGCGCCGTTATCGCTGGCATATCGTCATCACCAAGCCAGTCACCCCCCTTTTCATGTGCCTGAACACGCCCCTGAAACTCTATATGTAATAAATTATGCAAATAATGGAAGCAGAAGCTATCTTTTACATCTTGATAACTATAAATGCCCCTTACATTGCTCTATTTGCTTCCCGCCAAGCATTGAATATTTCCTGGAACCCCCCCCCCTTTTCAAGCCCCTGAAACCGCCTCTGCCATGAAATTGTAATGATATTTCATTAACATCAACTAATTTGCACTTGTTGCAATCACCGTGAACCGATGTAACTCCTTCATACTTGAGGCAGTTACGAAGAAACCGTGAAGATCGCATTTCTGTATTATCGCCAAATATCGCCTCCGAACCCACCCAAAACTGAACCCTGGAACCGCCTCTGTTCAGGTTAAGAACTCAAAATTTTGACTCCAAATGCGGTATTCAATTCTATGAAAAGTCCCAAAATTTCATGGGCCTGCTCCCAGCCGTTCTGGAGATATCTGCGAAAAACATGAGGGGGGGGGGGGGGGGGGGGGGCGGAATCCGCCCCCCCCCCCCCCTGTTACAAATAGGGTTAATGGATAAAAAGTCAATCGTGGACGGAATAACGGTGGTCAACGGATTCGTTGTGAACCTGGCTTTAGCCGAAACTATCCCCCGCACTGCAGGGGGGGATTTCCGCCCACCTCATGGTTTTCTCAAATAGCGAAAAAAACAGTGGCGTGCAGCGCCGCTGAGTTTTACTTACCTGTTAGGACATCAATTGCGCACACTTTGAGAAGAAGAAAAATACCTCTGGTCATCTCAGGTCAGGTCACTAGACCAGGTCAAGTGACACCACCTCCAAAAACTTTGCTGTTGTGCCAAAGGCAGAGTTTCTCACCGATCAGTTTGAAACTTACAGGGTGTCATGAGGGCATAAGTACTTATAATTCGTGTATCTCGGAATTTTGATATCGGTGACCTAAGTTCAGGTCAATTTCGTCACCTCTCCATAATAAATAAATGGGGAAATATTCAAATGCTTCCTATTTCAAGGATATGTATGCTATTAGTCCAATTACTTCTGGATCATGTTATTATAGGATTTTCTTGATGATACAAGTGTAAGTTTTGTTCAGTGACCCCTATGGGGTCATTGGAGGTCATCCGAGTTCACCATCACTTGTTTGTCAATAACTCGCGACATAATGAAGATAGAGAAGTTAAACCGACAGAAATGTGTTTGTCTCGTCGAGACACGTCTCTCTATATGCAACATGACCTAATTGGGCTTTGACCTCAGGTCAAGGTCACGTGATCTGTGGTCACATTTTTTAAGTTGACCTAACAAGATTACCAGGTATATCAATCAAAGCGCCTTGACGAGACAAACACAATGCCGTGCACAGTTTTTGTTAGCTTTATTAGGAAAAAAGGTATCAGCAAAAAATGGTTTTGCAAAAAACGCAGCATTTTTTTCCCCTTTTTGACCTCTGGAGCCTCAAATATTGACCTTAGATGAAAATTGAGGACACTTTGTTGATTGCAAATTTCAATGGCTGGCGATCGTTTTTTCCGTTTGTTTCTAGCTAGCATAGTTTTCGAAATATATGGGAATTTCTGGAGCGAAGTCCTAAAACAGGACAAATCTGGAAAATTTTCCACTTGATGACTTCTGGTGATCTCAATTTTGACCTGACCTAAAAAATACAGAAATACGTTCGATAGAGCTTGTAATAAGCTATGAAACACCATTTTCTGCTTGTCTCTACTTAGCGTAGTTTTCGAGATCTAACGGGGGGTGGGGTGGAAATCAAACCCCCTGCAGTTCGTGTTTGGCGCAAACCCCCTGCAGTGCGCGGTTTAAAACAAATGTATAACATTTACGCGTTTACAAAAACATGCAGTTGGGCAGACAAACTCATGCAAGCTATACTGTATACGGCTTACTCACCATCGACAGACGAACGTCGCACCTCGGTCACGCCAAATAGCTTGGATTCATATGAACGTGAAGTTAGGATGGCTTCTGCTTCATTTCCGCTTCCCTAGAATGTATTTGTAAGGGAATAATATTATTCTATATATTTATATAAATTTATAGCTCTATTATTCTGTTGTATTCCAATATATAGGCTAACTTTTGTTCTTCTTCGTTTTCTCAACGATAGATCCAAACCATTTTGGGCATTTGCGAAATAACTGAGAGATTTATCTTGCTTTATGCAAGATAAATCTCTTTATGCTTGCTTTATCTTGCTTTATGCAAAATAAAGCAAGATAAATCTCTCAGTTATTTCGCAAATGCCCAAAATGGTTTGGATCTATCGTTGAGAAAACGAAGAAGAACAAAAGTTAGCCTATATATTGGAATACAACAGAATAATAGAGCTATATTTTAAAGCATTATGGAGTCAAAGGTGGCAGTCAGGTACGCCTTTTGTTCCTGAACCTTTTGTTTTAGAATTCGAACGATTGTTGATATGTTTGTTCCCTTTCTATGCATGTTTTGTAAAACTCTTGCCTTCCTGAACGCGAATTTTTTTAAATGAGCACCATGACTTAAAATGGCGTCATAGCATGGGTGGAGCTTTTCAGAAAAAGTTGGTGGGCGAAATGTCATATTGGGATGTTGTTTTGCGTGGCTAAGGTGAAAATGACCATTTAACTAGTCAGAAACCCTTCAAATCTGACAAAAGTTGGTGGGACCAAACACAAAATTGGTGGGGCTGTGACCCTACCATTTGAATAGGAAACTCCACCCATGCGTCACAGGTCAGTGACCTGACATGACCTGGGTCAAATTTACGAGCACAAGGTGTCATTAAACATGTTGATGACGCAAACATACTTTTAGGTTAGCATGTGATCGTATTTCCTGGACTTATATCCAGAAACCGCTTAGGATGTCCGCAAGGGCAGAATGCAACACAAAAGGTAAATTAGCCACTCTTAGGACTCATTTGCGTCAAAAACGGACTTCATTTTCGGAATCAGCATGAAAAACGGAACCAGGAAAGCTAGAGTGCCAATTGATTCCTAACAACAAGTGAAAAATGAAACGCCTAGTGTTTACTCTTCAGCGACAGCTACAGACGAAACTCGAAGCAGGAGCCTCGGAGCTCAATATATTGTTTACGAAGTGATTGATTACCCGTTAGGGCAAACCGAATAAGATGTAAATCAGCGTTCACGCTGTGATCCTGTCGCTTGCCCTTTCCGGCTCCGCCACCATCGTAAATCCGCGTTCACGCTGTGATCCTGTCGCTTGCCCTTTCCGGCTCCGCCACCATCGCCGTGCAGTAAGCTCCGCAGGTCGTAGCAGCTGCACCACTCCGGGAATGTTAACAGCACGGCATCGCCTGACTCGGGCTGGACAATGCCTGACGCCGCTCATATGGACTTTTCCGAGATTATTTTCATTTCACGACTTATTATTTATGACTGTCTCGATTAACCGTTCATTTACACTCGCTGGTGGTGTAATACATATTCATTTTGAGTACAAATTTTAAGTTTGCATTTTTACAACAAAAATCCATGCATAATGTTCAGCCAGAAACATTGTTCGTACAATATCCACATCCAACACTAAATGTGTGCACTGTGCAGGTTATTCACTTATTTGCAACGCACACAAGCCTATTGCATACCAATGTCATTTGAGATTGTCAAAGCTGTACTGACATTTGTATTTCAGTTTCACGTTTTTTGAACCATCGACCAGCAGCGGGCCATAGGCGTCACCTTTAGGTCATCAGCATACAGCAACAGAGGCGTCGCTACATTCTACAAAATGTGTGTGTGTGTGTGGGGGGGGGGGGGGGGTCCACTGCCAGAGGGGCGCCCTACCCAGAGGAGGGGGCGCCCGGCCTAGAGGGGCGCAAATCCCATGAACTTCCTGGATTTCACTTGCTTAATTTCCGGCCCCTCTTTCACATAAAAAGAGCAATTGAACTTACTACCAATCCTTCCATATCGGGAGGATGGGTTTCATGCCAGAAAAAAATGAAAAGCGTCGCGAAACAGCGTTATTGCTGATGGGAAGACATTTGCAATGCCCGGTCAACGGTGGTGAACCATGCATACATCGACGAATAATATCGACGAAATACATAAATGTCGAATATAAATGTCGACGTTACGCAGCGGGCAATTTAATTTTGTGTTGGTTTTAAATCGAAAAAATACAGCTTTGACAACTTCAAACATACCTACACCCGCACAGCGGCACGCCCATGCAAGGACTGCACATCAACATGGGACATATTCCTGACTAATGAGCGACTAGTTTAACGGATCATATCGACTACCACTCGATGCGTATCATTCCACATATTTACAGCACTGAAGGTATGGGTATAGTAAATAAAATCACAATGAAGAAAATAATTAAAGGAAAGCTTATCAAGGACGGAAAAGAAACATCAGCCAATAACTTGCAAACGCTAAATCGCACAGACATGAGAATGGTACCGATCGCTTCGGTGCATCATGACAGGTACAGTGGTGAATAATCAAAGGCCCAGGCGCACAACCATAAAACACATTTCGGGAGGGGGACACAGCTGTTGGGATCGTCATCTCCAGTCCAAAAGGGGCCTCATTTCCGATACAAAGGATTTCACGACTTGAGGGGCGACACTTGCACTCGCAGGGGCGACCCCCCCCCCCCTCCGCGAGGCATGCAGGGGCGCCGACTGCACAGTCACAACGCATTATGCCGCCCCCGGAAGGTATCTCGTCGCCCTCCGAAAGCATCATGCCGCCCTCGGAAGACATCTTTCCGCCCTTGAAAGGCACCATGCCGTCCTTGGAAGTTGGAAGGCATCTTGCCGCCCCCAGGTCGCATTATGCCGCCCTCAGAAGACGTATTGCCGCCCTCGGAAGGCCTCGAAAGACATCTTGTCGCCCTCAAAAAGCATTTTGCCGCCCTCAGAGGTGCATTATGCCGCCCTCAGAAGACGTCTTGCCGCCCTCGGAAGGCATTCTGCCGCCATCAGAGTGCATTATGCCGCCCTTGAAAGGCACCATGTCGCCCTCGAAATACATATTGCCGCCCTCAGAAAGCATTGTGCCGCCCTTGGTAGGCATCATGCCGCTCTCGGAAGGCATGTTGCCGCCATCAGAGTGCATTATGCCGCCGAGGTCTAAAAATGTATCTGTGTTCCCCTACCATTTCCGAACATACGAGTTTTGTTCCACGCCTGAAAACTCGCGAGTAGCAAAGGGAATGTATATAGGCTCATATGTATGAGCTCGTTAACCCTATTCCTGTCCGGGGGGGGGGGGGCGAATCGCCCCCCCCCCCCCCCCGGAGGTTTTCGTGTGCTGCACATTCATTATTGAAGCTAAGGTCTTCAAACTTTCTGACTTTTCCTATCTTTTCAATGCACATCTGATGGTGTAATTAAAAAATGCCTCATAAGCGGCTCCAGGAGCACTTTTTGGGAGGCGTGTTGGGGCGTTTTTGATACCAAAGGTTTGATTGGTTAAACACTCGTGGGGGGTTTATTTTTCTGAAAATGCAAGCAAAAACAGTTACTAGTAGACAATTGCAAGGGTTTTGAGATGGCCATCTCGAATTTTCCAAATTTTTATTTGAAAATTTCCAAATTTTGAAGAAAAAAACTTTACATATATATAAAATTGCCATTTTCCGAAGAAGAAAAAAATCCCTGAGACGACCCCGATATATGATACCAGTATATGTACACAACGAAATTCAATTCGATATCTTGATAACTGATAAAGTTATAACCCGAAAATTGCCGGAAGTTCGTGCTAACCACGATGGGTTGATTTCCGCTTCCGCTATCTCGATAACTACGAAACGCAGCAACAAGCAGAATGCTTGTCGCTGCTAATTGTTTTTGATGGAATGCATGGTAAATTAGCGCCGACCCGGAAGGAGTGTCCAGTCACCATTTCCGCAGTCACCTCAAGGTCATCCGCGGTTACGAACATTTTTAGCAATAACTCTTGACATGATATAGATAGAGAGCTAAAACTGACACCAATGTGTTTTTTCGTCAATAGGCGTCTTATAATATGCAACATGACCTACTTTGGCCACCTTGACCTTGACCATGACCTTGACCCAAGGGGGAATTTTAAAATTGACCTGACTAGGTCAAACTTGATATATTTTGGTGTGTCTTAACGAGAGAAACACGATAGTGACAACATTATTGTTATATCTTTCATAGGTAAAAAGTTATTCACAAAAAAATATCATGGACATTTCGGTACATTTTACCTCGTTTGAACTTGAAGATATTGACCTAAGGTCATGAAAATTACACAAAAGAGAGTTCCCTGTGGGTCCTTCCTACCCACCACATTTGTTATTGTAGTTCTCATAGGAGCGGAGATCTCAGAGGGGGTCCGAATCGCCCCCCCCCCGGACAGATTTAGCGTCGTTCGTTTACTTACGCAAATGACCACCCCCAAAAATGCGTCCCGAAGTGAAAAGAAGTGGGAGACTCAAATTGGTGACGTTTGGGACACGTGCGTCACTAATAATATGGTAGCATCAAGCTGGTATGATAGCACCAATATCCCTTTACTTAATAGTAGCGCCATAGCACTTCATGTGACATCACTTGTGCCCGAACATGAAGTTTTCCCTTTATTTTCCATTTTGCACTGCATACTCGCGAACCGACCGAGCAATCGCACTCGCAGGCAAGTACGGCGGATATCCCTCGAACCTGGACTGAATGCAGGAAAAATTTAGATCGAAGCGTGATTTTTGTCCCCTGGAGTGCTGCTGATCAGGCTTATTTGTCCCCCACCTGGGTAGTCAAGTTGGGACTTTTTTAGACCTCCGTACCGCCCTCAGAAGACGTCTTGCCGCCCTCGGAAGGCAGTCTGCCGCCCTCAGAACGTATTATGCCGCCCTTAGAAGGTACTATGACTCCCTCAGAAGACATCTTGCCGCCCTAAGAAGGCATCTTGCCGCCATTGCACCTGTTATGAAGGGGCGCCATATTTTGGGAGAGGGGCGCACATGAGCTTGGGCCCTCACTGGCATAGGAGCGCACACACATGCTGGCGGCAGTGGCGTGCGAATAAATTCACAAAGGACCAGGTCATTGCCTTGAGGGGCGCCACCCGATCAACAGGGGCGCCACCAATATTGACAAACATTTTGCAAGGGACCGCCTCTCCTTCCGCACCGTGTAGAAGGAGACCCGTGGGTGCCTCGGTTCCAAAGGACCAGGTCATGCCCTGCATGACAGTATACTCGGTACACCACTGGCTGGCGGGCATTTTTTCCCCCCTTGTTTTTTTTTGTTGTTTTTTTGTTTTGTTTAGAGGGAGCCTCCGGCGCCCTCTCAAAACTCAGAACAGACCACCTTTTTTAGGGGGAGCCTTTGACGCCCGCTCAAAAGTGTGTGTGTGTGTGGGGGGGGGGGGGGGGGGTCCGGGGCACCCGGATCCCCCCCCCCCCCCGGTAGCGACGCCCCTGTTCAGCAATCAAGTTCTGACCATTCACAGGCCGCTTCTGTTCGATAACTATAAACTCCTGAGTCATTATTGTCAGGGCTGAATAGTGACCTCAATAGGTAGCTGCCCCGAGCTCCGCTGGACAAAGCTAATAGCATCGACTCTATTTGAAATCCTGTTCGCCCAATCAGTGAACGAAAACGCTGACAACACGCGATCATACATAACCGGCCACGCCGCTGAATCCAAGATAATTAGAGTTAATCTAAATGGGCCCAAATAACCAAACACTGACGTTTCTTCAAATGACGTCATTAGTCGTTTTCACGAAGGATTTTGCGTTTGGGGCGTTTGTGCGATTGGGGCGATTGGGGCGATTGGGGCGATTGGGGCGTTTTGGGTAAATGGGTCTATAACTCGTAAGAACACGGCTTTTCCCGGTGATTTTTTTTATATCAATCGCAACTTTGTGAATTAATGCATTTTTCTGGAAATTCCATTTGAATGATAACACCATAGTTTACTTAAAATTAACAATTTCATCTTAAACTAGCTCTGGAGATGCCAGATGGCTGTGGTGGTTTGGGGCGTTTGGTGAGACTCCATCTTGCTCGAATCCTGGATGTGCGGGGTTCGGGAAATGGTCATATTTTGCAACGACATGATTTTCAGGAATAATAGCTTATTTCAATGAAAACTAGATGAATTAGTCCATTCTTATTTTCCGTCATATTCCTTTTTGATAGCAAGGATTAATGATAATTAGCGATTTCGTTTTGATCATTTGTTGTAAGATGACGAGAATGCTGGCTCCGGCTCTGCGCTGGCTCCGCGCAGGCGCCGCCGCCCGGTAACCATGGCGACCACGTGACTCCGGCGCCAGCCGGCCCGTTACCATGGCGACGAGCCAGCCGGTCGCCTGACGTCACGTTGCGCATGTGCAGAGCCGTGGTCTGCGCCCAGCCATGCCGTCTGTTCGATCTAGGTCAGCCATTTTTGAGTTTTCAGTACCAGTGGCTGCAGAAAGCCCGCATGTTTCATGGGTTTATAAGTGCTTTTTCTGAGGTTCTTTCAGCTTTTTATGAGATTCATCAATTAATCAATTGATCAAATCAAGAACATTTGGTGTGATTTGTTGCTTAAATAAATGAGTAAGGATTGTTCCGGTTTTCAGAAACCAACGAAGTTACCGCTCTAAATTGGACGATCTCAGCGGGACGGAGCGACGATGAATTAAGGCCTGTCTATGCTTTTGACATTTGATTGCATTTTTCATCATAATATTATATTTCTTTGTCATTAATATCTTCAATTTTGCCCTAACTAACTGTCAATTGCGTATTTTATTTAATCAAAGCTAGTATACTAGTATACTTTTAGCCTCTTTTTAGGGCGTTTGCGGTATGTTTTGTAGAAGGAACTAACACAACACAAAATTGCCAGATTTGCTCCTGAATTTGAATATTCAAAGCAAACTAACGGGAAATATTGCATTGTAAGAGCATATACTTATTCATGAATTCATAAAATTGCGATTGATACCAAAAATAACCGGGAAAAGCCTTGTTCTTACGAGCTATAGACCCAATCGCCCCAAACGCCCCAAACGCCCAATCGCCCCAAACGCCCCAAACGCCCCAATCGCCCCAAACGTAAAATCCTTCGTGAAAACGGCTATTAGGGCTGACTCTGCTCCGGCGTCCAGCCTGAGGGCACAGTGATCCTAGCATTTTCTAAGCAACTAACACACGATTTTCTCCAGCCTTGCCAAATTGGCTCACGTTGACTTTGCCTCTGCTGCACCCGCAGAAAAGCTATGCCTTTTAACGACAATGGCATCATTGCTTTCGATACGGGTAGCATTGTCACGGGGGGCACGGTAGCATTGTCACGGGGTACGGTACGGGGTTCTGAGGGCGGGGTAATACAAATAATTCTTTAAAAAAATAGTAAATAATTATAATACGTTCTGAGGGCGGGGTACGGGGTACGGTACGGGGGGGGGGCTCCGGACTCCCACTCTCAGAAGGCGGGGGTCGACCCCCCCCCCCCCCCCACCATACACACACTTTGTTCTGGGAAAGTTAACAGTTTATCGTAAAAATTGTTTTTGCAACAGTCAAAATCCAGCTATCCTCAGTTTAAAACTGGCAAATTTCGCGCCGCTTCGCGGCATGACACAGGTTTCGCAATTGCTTATACAAATTTGGAAAATGCGAAAATTAATTCCATTAAATGTCTGGCAGAGGCTCTCCTTGGTGGTAATTGCTGGCCCCAGGTCCTACTCGCTTCATAAAATATTCACTTTCAAGCGGGATACATGTTTACACTGGCGGATCCAGGGGGGGGGGGGCAACATGTCTTTTGCCCCCCTCCCCCCACAAAAAAACGTTAACAAATTATCGTAAAAATTGACTACGCAGCAGTCAAAATCCAGTTATACACAGTGAAAAACTGTTTTTTTTTTGGGGGGGGGGAATACGGCTCTTACCATCAGTAGCGTACCCGGGATTCACTCAAAGAGGGAGCATTTTTTTATCAAGGGAGCATATGGTAACCCCAACAAAACACAAAAATCACTGGATTTGGCCCACTATATTTTTAGTGGGTCATATTTTCAACATTTTCCTTTAAAAAATAATTCATCCTTGGAGCATCTTTGGAAATAGGGACATTCGGAACCTATTTCCAAAGGGGCATATACGGCCAAGGGGGCACGTACGGACCTTCAGGGAGGGGGAAATTGCCCCGTTGGCCCCACCCCTAGGGCACGCATATGCTTACCATCAAATCAGGGCTTAAAAAAGCTCAGCTGGACGAGAAAATAGCAGCCAGCAAGCTGCCAGTCGGAATTGAAGCCCGAACAAACGTTTTTTTACACATAGGAAGAACACTTCATATGGTATCAATTTGGAATCCAATCTACACTCTATTTCGGCGCAAATGGTTGCCAAAAATAACGCGTTGCTTTTGTGAAAATAACTTGTCGGGACGCATGACATCGATGTGTACAAAATTGACGTGTGATTCTCACGAAGGTCCCAATGGCAATTGTGCAATCAAAATAAAACAAACTATAGATAGGCACCTAGGTTGAGATAGGTACTTCTAGGACAAACCTTATCGGAAGTATCAGTCCCCTACCGGATTTTCTCAATAACATAGAAACTATGATAGATATCAACGTGAAACTTCCAGTACCTTATTCTGCATCAAGTCTTAGTCTTCTCACCAACTTTCAATTAAATTGATGCAGTATTTTGGGAGAGAATGACGTTTTAATGACGCCATGCCATGCCATTTTTGGTGGAAAAACTATAAATGTTGGACAAATTGTAGAAAATAAAGTTTTTAAGCAAATTGCAAATGAAAAACGGCAAAAGCAAGGAATTACATTTTCTTAAAAATGGCTATTTCGGATATTCGAAATTGTGAGTTTTTGAACACCCCAAAAAATAAAAAAAATGCTGCTTTCGGGAAAACAAATCCACAAAATATTTTTATTGCGAATTTTAAAAGTGAATTTCATAAGCTCGAAAACCAAAATAAGGTGACCGGCCCAAATACGCGGGAAAAATGGGGAGTACTTTTTTGCCACAAAAAGATGCCACTCTCCCACGGAGAGAGGCTGGATCCGCCAGTGCCTCCCACCGATTTGCTCCCCCCCCCAAAAAAAAACGACGGCTGGATCCGCCAGTGCATGTTTAGCTAGTCTACCGAGTTCCGAAAAGACGACGCGGACGCAAAGACGCAGACATCGGCACACGCGGAAGCTGGAGCAGTGCCAAACTTGCTGGACCCGGAAGAGCTAATAGTGGGGACCAGGCCAGGACCATCTCCCAAAGCCATCTCCCCTCAGGCTCCTACAGATCCACAGGGACCATTTATGCGCGGAAAAGTCATTCTGCTTCTTGCTGCTTTCACACCATTTGCTCTGTTACCAGTTGTTTGTTACAGTTCGGTACATTTGCATAGTTATTATTATCATTACGAGCGAGCGCTTCGCGCTCGCTCGTTCTTCCGTGGTGTATGGGAAAAATCTGATTATGAGCGGCCCAGCCCGACCCGTGGCGACGCTTTTGAGAAGCTCATATCTCTGCAACCGCACGTCCGATTGACAAGCGACTTCTTTGCTGAGTAGCCCCATCTAACCTACCCTGTTTGAGACCAGTGCCGACTCATGTGGGTGACTACCGCTGCGCGTGGCGCGTGCCGCGTGAGGGGTGTTGAAAAGTGTTTTCTCGCAATAACTCCACAACGGCTGGACAGATTATGTGCAAATTTCGTGTGTGGTTAGGGACCCCTCAGCCGCCACTTTCACACAACTCAGGGGTGGGGTGACTCTTCACGTGCGCACGTGCACACCCCTATTCTATATGTCAGGAACGGCTGAGCCGATTGTGTTCAAATTTGGTGTGTGGTTAGGGGCCTCACATCCGCCAGTTTCCCACAAGTCAGGAGTGGGATACCTCTGCACGTGCGCACGTGCACGCCCCTATTCTGTATTTCAGGAACGGCTGAGCCGATTGTGTTCGAATTTGGTGCGTGGTTAGGGACCTCTCAGCCGCCGCCTTTCCACAAATCAGGGGTGGGATGGCTTGGCACGTGCGTACATACCCCCCTATTCTATATCTCTGGAACTGCTGAGCCGATTGTGTTCAAATTTGGTGTGCGGTGAGGGACCTCTCTCAGCCCCCACTTTCCCACAAGTCAAAGGTGGGTGCCTCTACACGTGCTCACGTGCGCACCCTTTTTTTGTATCTCGAAACTACTTGTCCGATCGAGTTGAAATGCCCCATACATTTCCTTCGCGCTCGCTCGTTCATCGCCAACTACGTCGCCTTACTGGTATGTACTATTGAGCGCTGACTGTCACCGGTCATCATGATTTACTATCCGAGGCAGACTGGTTATTGATTCGACATTGATTGAATCGATTGGAATCGTTCAATCAAAATCCCTTGAATAAAAAATAATTGATTCACCACCAGATCTTTTGATTCATGAATCATGATTGAATCAAAATCAGGATAAGATCAAGGCTGATTGAATCAAAAGATTTGACGATTCTTAACGATTCAAGTACACTGGTAAATTGTACAAATACATGCAGTCCCAGTGACTACATTCATTTATACTGAAATAGTATTGCAGTAACAATGTTGTAATGATCATATATAGTCATATGAGTACCACATGTGACGTGTGAGACGCCGCTTCGCGGCGTCGCATCGGTGCCCATCATCATAACGAAGCCATCGTCATCGTATTCGGTTCGTCGTAACGCTGAATTGAATGAATAACATTTTTAGCTTCTTATGATCTACAAGGCCCATCGCCTATATTTCTGGGTTTTATCAGGCAAACCCGTAAAAATCGGCGCTTGGCTGCGCTAAATAACAAGGACCTACTGTAACATGAAAATCCACCTTACAAATGCTGCAAAGGCTTAAGTACACGCAGAAAAAAAAATGTGATTACATTTTTCTCCGTCATTTAAGCCGAGCCCCACTAAAAATTATCGGCGACGCTCCTGCATAGGGCCCTCTCAGGCTTATCAAGGGCCTTCTCAGACTGGTATGGGACTCTTTCAGGCCTGACGAGGGACCTCTTAGGCTTGTCAAGGGCTTTCTCATACCTGAAAATACACTCTCAGACCGACTGGAGGCCCTTTTAGACCTTCAAAAACGCTAGGGGCCCTTTTCAGCTCGAGGGCCCCTTGACGTCTGATGTACCCCCCCTCCCGAAATGTTTTCCTGGATCCGCCCCTGTGGTCTGGTGACATGACCTGAGATGACTCAAATTCAAGAATTGCACATAATGTGGGTAGTTGATTTCCGAACAGGTATGCAAAAAAAGGCGGCGCTGCGCGCCGCCGTTTTTCCGCTATCCTCGAAAAAACGTAGGTGTGGGCGGATTTCCCCTCTTCAGTGCGCGTGTTAAGAAATTAAATTGTTCAGGAATGTGTGATATTTTGTTATTAACCCTCGCCCTACGGGAGCTTTTTTCACCCTCGCCCTACGGGTGGGGCGGGGGGGGGGGGGGTCCTTAAAAGACCCCCACTGTTAACTTCCAAACCAAGCAACATAGAGCAACGCAGTAAGAACCAACATGTTACCTGTCCTATTTGGAATATAACGGTATGCAATTTTTAGGTTTCGGGTCAACAAGTGACCTTCTAGGTCAAGCGAATGACCTCGATCGACCACGTCCAGAACAGCGATTTTGCTCTGTCAGAAAACCTAAAATTGAGAAATTGATAAATGCAAATAAAAAGGCATGTTCCTAGACTTGTTTTGTCTCAGAAATACAGAAAAGGTAATTATTTATTCGTATCTGATAAAAAAAAGTCAAAAAAAGTTGTTAAAAAATGACGTCATTATTTTTTTACATTTAGGGAGCCATCACTCAGTCAAAAATTGAGATATTTCTTTGAAATTTGGTTTGAGTATTGTACATACTCCGTTATCTCACATATATTCCATTTTGTTTACATCTTTGCAAATTTTGATTTTGTGGTGATTTTAAAAAAATGTTTTTATTCATTTGGGGGTTAAATACCCAAAATTTTGCAAATCCGACATAACCATTTTAAAGAAAATTACATTTTATATCTTTGCTTAATTGTGTTTGCAATTTTGCTTCAAAACTCTGTTTTCTACGATTTTTCAAACATTTATCGTTTTTCCACCAACATGACGTCATCAAAACATCATTATTTCCCAAATTTCTCAACCAATTTAAATGCAATGTTTTTACAGCATACGTATAATTGTTGTATACTTAGCTACTGAAAATTTCAGCATGATGGGCCGCATGTCTAAAAAGTTATGAAAGAAAAACCTCAGGGGGGGGGGGGTCGTTTTAGGACCCCGTAGGGCGAGGGTTAAATCCGACATTATTATTTGTTACTATTGCATTGTATAACAAACTTCAGTCGTTTCTGTGCAGGCAGAATGCTATTTTTCAATGTCACAAAATACTGGGTCCCTGACTGCCTTCCATAGCGACAACACGGATCCTAGTCCGCTAACCTTTGACCGTCCCCGCCTGAGGCGCATAGCGGCCAAGGTTATTGTTTTCCGGCGCGCTGCTGATTTGTTGCGGGAAACGGTGGGAGGTGCCATGGATAGGGCGCTCGACGGCAAATAGAATACCGAATAGTTACATCTCTATAATATAATGAACTGATATAGACATGGACGTGTATGGACAGTTGGACACATAGCTCAATTAATTTGACCACTTGTTATTGGCGATATAACATACGTGCGGCGAATGGGTCGGATATACAAATTCGTTGTGCTGGATCTCCAATGCAAAATTCGTGGTGAAGTGGCATGATGTTTACTGAAAGCGGTCGAATCAGATGTGCATTCGGCCGTTGTCTGGTATTTGCAGACGTGGCGCCGTCTGACCCAGACACACCATATTGGCTCCAAAATCAGCATTCCTAAGAGAGAAGGCTCAGAAATTCAGCTGTCAGGATACGCTGAGTTCGGGATAACACCAGGGCAGCTGGTCCTAAGACTGATTCCTCAGCGACTACCATCAATCACAGATTGAAAATAAGTAAATATGACAAGTGTTGATATATTTTTGTGTTATATTTGATGGGTCTATGCTGATGCTGTGTTAATTGGCCGAGTCGTATCCCCACGATAAAGTATTCAGCGCCATATGAAACAATAACGGAAATCATGGCCTTTGAATCCCCAGACTGTATCATACCTCCTTTATGAGCACTCATATGCTTGTGTTATTTTTGTATATAAAGTTCTTAAGTTCTAAACCCATGGGGCTAGCTGGCAAGTGGAGGGTTTAAAATGCCAGCAGCTGATAGTTTCAGCTGATGTCCTTTGAATACACACCGCCGAACATTTGTGAGCATTTCAAACTAACCCTCGGACCTGCGGCCAACATTGGCGTCCCTGCGAAATTCCTGTCTAACATCGATAACATCGCTTACAGCACGCCACCCAGGTGCATAAATGAATCAGCGTGCTCCACGACAAAGACAGGCATGTGCCCCAGTCCTGAGACCACCGGTATCCCACTATTGGGGCCACTAGTATCCCTCTATACTGGCCCCCTAATTCCCTC
>JAXIVJ010014419.1:0-34445 GCA_036785665.1 Chirona hameri | reverse complement strand
GTCAATCAACCGAAAGGCGTAACATGCGTGGTTTTTCTTGGGAGTGACGTCATCGATGCGATTATTTTTTGGCGCACCGACATTTGTGGCGCGCCTTTATATATGGCCTTTTAACACTAGCGAAGGAGTAAAATCTTTGCCCCTTCGCTGTCAAAATAAGCGTTACTTTAGAGCAAAATATTATTTTTATAAGTTAGAGACCTTGAATCGGTCTTTCTTTCAGGGTTTGTTGTTTGTAAATGGGCTCAGTAGAATTATCTATATAGTATATTTAAAAAAATGCTAGTTATCATTTATTTGTATAGGGGCAAGGGATTCTACGTCCAGATGACGTCACCACCCCTGAGTCGGATTCGGTCAAATTGCCGGATAACTCTACCTTCTTATAGGGCCTTGGGTGAACATTTTAAAGGAAATAGTTCACCTTGGAAATTTTTTACCCAACTCGATTTGATTATATTTTTTAATACAATTTCTTTTTATATTGTCAAAAATGGCCTTATATCGCGCCGATTGAGGACAGAAAGCCGTACATTTGTATTGTTTATCAAAACTCTCCGTCACGCGTCAGTCGCCCAGCTGAATGGCAGGCCTCGTCACGAAACATGGCAGTCCTCGTCACGAAACAGTAGCATACTCTCTGAGTCAGAGTCCTGACGTCACGCGAATGTAAAAAATGGTTCAGCCAATCAGATTCGAAAGTAGTCGCGTAAATATAGACTCGCATTGGAGATGTGCCAACTGGCGGCCGGCGTGCACTTGCTAGCACCAGCTGAAGCTGATTGGCTGATGGTGTAGCCTCTGCCCGGGCTAGATCCAGTACATTCTTTCGCGAGCACCGCATTCCTTCGCCACAAACTCAATATATTCGGCTGGAGAGTCTTTTCAGTCAAGAAAACTTGCAGATATGGGTTTCCCAACACGGGCTACAAAACTGCTATCTCAGTTTAAAACTAATGTTGAAGGTGAACTATTTCCTTTAAGTTCGCGGTACGTCAGGACTCTGACTCAGAGAGTATGCATATAGTTTGATAAACAATAATAATTTACGGCCTTTTGTCCTGAATCGGCGCGATATAAGGCCATTTTTGACAATTACAAAAAAAAAATATTAAAAAATATAATCAAATCGTGTTTGGGAAACAAATTTCCAAGGTGAACTATTTATTTCCGTTTGACCGCGCATCCCCCGCCTGTGGCGCTTGCAGCCGGCCGCCTGCGTGGCGCATGCGCGCGAGGCGATGTGAGTTGTGACTGGCAGCAGAAAGCGGCGGCGGCGGCGGGCGGCGCGGCCAGTCGAGTCCGTGCCGTGACGTGGGTGGTTGTCGCCGCGCGCTCCGTGCAGCTCGATGGCCGCGTGCGTGTTCCAGCGGCGTTTGGAGCAGAAGGCGCACCACCGGTCGGCGGAGATGATGCTGGCTCCAGCTGAAGAGTCGCTGCAGAGGCGGCAGACGTCGTTTGACGCCGGCCAGGCGGGCCTGGCGAACCCGTGGCAGTGCGACTCCGCGCGGCGCGGTAAGGTGCGTCTCGTGCAGGACGGTTGTGTGCAGGTGTGCCGCGTTGTGCACGGCAGGACACTGCTCAGCAAGTTACTCAACACGCGCTACCTCCGCCGCTGGGAAATGCACCACCTCTACATTACCGACGTCGGCATACACTCCAAAACGGTAAGTCAGTGGGCTCGTGTACCCTGCCGGTTTATACAATATACAGCCTTGGCCCTGCCCTTGGCCCTGCCTCTGGGCGGCGGCTGTCATCCGGGCTGCGTGCGGCTCCGAGCGCGTGGCCCTGGCAAGCAGTAAGCACTAACCAGCACTCGGTAAGCAGCAAACAGCGCTGCGGCGACGGTCCGCCCCTGCCAGCCCGCGGCAGTGGGCCGTTCAGGCTCGGCGCCGCGCCGCCAGCACACCAATGAATCAACGTAATAACCGGATGTGCGACCTTGTGACCTTCCTCACGGGCCCGGGTCGCGCGGGCGTCAATGTCAGCCGGCGACCGACGCCCGGGCCAGCTTCGATCGTACAATCGGCCGTGTCGGCGGCGTGCCGGCCACTGTACCGTGCCGTCATGCGTCAGTCGCCCAGCTGAATGGCAGGCCTCGTCACGAAACATGGCAGGCTTCGTCACGAAACAGTAGCTCAAGCCGTCGTCCAAGTTGGCTGCCTCTGGCATTCGAATGCTGGTGGATGCTGGATACAGTCATGTGCGAGGCACGCCGTCTGAGTACACCAGAACACATTCAGCAGCCTGCGGCAGTCAACTGTTGGAGAGAAGCATGGTGGTGTTGTGACCTCTGGCTTCATGCTCACTGACAGCTTATGCTCGTTGGAACTGCTTTCGCCTCCGAATACCGTTATTGCTCGCCGAAGTTAACACGACCCATACATACATTCCACAAACACTGCACGTGAAGCCCGTGTTCGGAACCGAGGGAAAACAGATCTTGGACTGGTTTCATGCACCATATCATGAAACCTGTAGCCGAGACTAAAGCTGGAGACATTGGAATTTGTGGAAAGGATTGCGACTTTGCTTGCTTTGTCGTTCAATTGAACCAACACCTTTCATTTACATTTTTAAGTTCGTACCGTGTGTTGGGTCTCCTGAACCTTTCTGAAGTAGGCGCTGAAGACTGAGAGTGCTGCTGTTCAGTCGCGACATGCACGATTGTGCGATGTGCACATGATATATACACTGAAACTGACCAGACGGAGGGAAACCACAGAACACCTGAGCTACTCTGCTGACAGGGATGTGGGTTGAGCACCTGCTGAATCGATCGACAGACATTTGTCGATTCTGCACAGCACAGAATTGCGCTGCCCAGGTGCAACAGTCTGCGAACGCCCATCAAAGAAACACAGGTCGACGGTTTTTGTTGTTGTAAAATGGGTGACTGCTTACTAAAACAGAGTTCGGTTGTACTTGTTTGAGCCGTTCTAAGCATTTTTGTGTCGCCTCAGATTTCATGCTGTTGAATGCAGAGTTGGTCACACAATTTTGAAAATGTTTCGAGTATCAGTATCAGTATCAGTATCAGTATCAGTATCAGTATCAGTATCAGTATCAGTATCAGTATCAGTATCAGTATCAGTATCAGTATCAGTATCAGTATCAGTATCAGTATCAGTATCAGTATCAGTATCAGTATCAGTATCGGTATCGGTATCGGTATCGGTATCGGTATCGGTATCGGTATCAGTATCAGTATGCATGCCAGTTTGATCGGACACGGTCGTCCGACCGGACAGGCAGCTGAATGCCGGGGCTTAGGAGGACGGACAGGAAGCGCCACTCCGGCGGCGGCCGAGCTGGGCTGCCAGCTGACAGAGCGGGCTTAGGAGGACGGACAGGAAGCGCCACTCCGGCGGCGGCCGAGCTGGGCTGCCAGCTGACAGAGCGGGCTTAGGAGGACGGACAGGAAGCGCCACTCCGGCGGCGGCCGAGCTGGGCTGCCAGCTGACAGAGCGGGCTTAGGAGGACGGACAGGAAGCGCCACTCCGGCGGCGGCCGAGCTGGGCTGCCAGCTGACAGAGCGGGCCAGCCGAGGTCAAGGTCGGCACTAATCGGGAGTGGGCCGCCGTCCGGGCCGCCCTCGTCTCGTGCCCTTCAGCTGCCGGATCCTTCCTTGGTTGGGCGTCTGCGGCGCAACCCCGCCGACTCAGCGGACCAGCGGACCAGCGGACCAGCGGACCAGCGGACCAGCGGACCAGCGGACCCGTCCGTCAGTAGCGGCGCTCCCGGGCCGGCTGGAGCACGACAGTCTCAGCCCTGCTCTCTGCGGCTGCGCCGTGATCCTATTCTCTCCATAAACCGGTCAAGGCCGTGCACACCAAATTTGCATATGCTCGGTATGCATCTGCGCCACTGTGGGCCTTCCGCATAGCATAACACACTATTGTGTGGACGTCTGTGTCTTTACTTAGGATAATCCTGCTTTGGACAGCTCCCTGCAAAATGTGACTTCAAGCCAGCCACTCGAGGCTCGCGTGCAGCCCTGTTCTTATCGCCTCGTCCGGCTGTTTTACCAGCACTGAGCTCGTCACTGGTCTCACGTCGCACATGACCGTCCTCCGGGGGCACAGTGCTGCGATGGGAGGGGGGGGGGGGCGGGCTCCCCGTGGGTTGCATGGTGTTTATGGCGCGACCTTGTGACACTCCTAGAGTACCGTTATGGCTGCCCCGCTCCCGCTCCGCGCTCCGCGGTCACTGACTTTGACCACCGAAAGCTGCGACGTCTTGCCAACGGACGGACCAATAAACAATTCCCGAGTTAGGGGGGTCCCCCCGAAGGAACGCTAGCAAATCTCGGTCCGGAACGGCGCGAGCTGACATGCACAACACTGCGACGCATGATATAGCCCTGGATTGTAACATCGTGATCTAAATGGACAGGAAGTGGCGTAATTGCCGGCAACTTGCTCGTTTAACGTTCCGTACGACGTAATGGTTGGACATTTTAAATGATTGTATAATACTCCAATAGCCATGTGTTGAGATATCCACCGGGGCGGACAGTTGACTTGTTGGAATTTACAGTCATTACAAACCTAGTGTCATGCCAGCTGTTCACGTGCGGGTGGTGAGCGAACTCGGAAACGGCTCTACTGTGAACGACAGACAGCTTGACACCCTAATGTTCGGCGCTATTTTTTAAATCACCAGCTGGCATGAACACATATATTGCAACGGGTTTTCTGACCCTGCGCTATTTTTTTTCAGTAAGGCTGCTTATTGTCAAACGAAAACTTAGGCACTTCCCATTCACTCGTAATGCTTAAGATAATTCGAGCTCGGATAAAGGCTAACGCGCGGTCGCTTAGTTCCGCCCTTGACTCCGCCCACCACTCGCAACTGACCGGCCACGGGTCGGACAGTGCCAGTTCAAGGTCAACCAGGGCGGAGCTAAGCTCTGACGTCAGAGCATAGCCCCACCCTTTCACGATAGCCTCTACCCACCGATTGAATTCCCTGCGCGAGTTTGAACATTACGAGTGAATGGCAAGTGGCCTAAATTTTCGTTTGACATTAACCAACCTTAATAATACAATTGGCTCAGAGTCTGACACGTCCATTGCTAGGAATTCGCCCATGCCAGTTGATGCCTTCAAAAGTTATCGCCGACGATTAGGGTCCCAAGCGGTCTGCCGTTTCACAGTTGTTGATAAACAAAGGAATGTGTCAGGCATACACTATAAGTTAGAACTCGGATATTGGGTGATCCAATTTCCGTCTGATAATCTAATCGTCAGATAAGTTTCAAGAGGAGTCGTAAATATTTATACCGGAACAACTTCAGAAGCGAACTCAAAGCTCTGATCATCTTTGCACATTACTTTCCAACCGCTAAGTACCCGATATATTTGCTATTTTTGGACTTGTGAAGCTTGTCCTCTTGCCAAAACTCACCCGGGATGCCTATGCTGATGTCAGGCGGCTGATGTCAGGCATATCATGGAGCCCTGGATTCCACCGGTGGTCTCTGGCCCGGAGCCAGCTGGTCTGGTCTGGTCCCAGGTCATCTGGTCTGGTCTCTGGTTCCCGGCCAGCTGATGCTGACATCAGAGCTAGGGTTGGGCCTGACGGTTACGTCAGAGCTGGGTGTGACCTGATGCTGACGTCAGAGCGGTCCTTATGACAGAGGCGGCTGTTTGCTGGCGCTGCACCGTCCGGATTCCAGCTGCAGGAAGTGCTGACACGGATAACAAATACGCTGATCCGTAAGCTCATGACGTCACGACGGTGCAGCCGCTGTGCCAGCGCAGCCTATTGCTCGACTCGTTGCTGCCGGGCGGGCGCCGTGAGGAATGCTGGCGGCGCTGTCCGGCTCCAGTGACGTCACGACCTGAGAGCAGCGACAACTGTGGCGGTACAGCCGGGCGGCGGAGACCATGGAACTCTCGCTTTTGTTTGGTCTGATTCGCCCCAGGTTTGCACAAAGGCATATGTAAACACAGATCTGCCATTGTTGCTGCGTAAAGTAACGGGGACTTATAAATGAGAGAAAGTGGGCTGTACCATTATCGGTTTTCAAATCGATTCATTTAATGCGCTGCCAAAGTTCGTTCCCCATACCATTTGGGCGTTGTTGAGTCAGTTTCTACATGTGGTGATGCAATTGGCTCAGAGTTCTCCAGATTGATGTTTTAGAGCAGTGCTCGCTTTTAACCGTGGTCGAGACAAATTGCTGACGCTGCGGCCCGCGATGCGACCACACGAACTTTGCTTTATCTGACTTTTGCAAATCCAGTGCTAAATCAAACTGGATTTGTGATAATTGTAAATCATCAATGCGTGCCTTACCATCGGATCTGAGCCGCCTGCCGACTGCGCGGCGGGCGCCGTCTCCTTATCGCCAGCCCCCGTTCACGGATCTCTGGCCGCCGCCTGGTTTACGTCATAATGACGTCATCCAACCTTCTTATGTTTCCGGATGAAATCATTTCGGACAGATTTGATGCTATAAATGGGCCTGCTGTTTTGTTTTACTTGCGATTACCCACTCGCCTTTTGTTGGTTTATATCCTCCTACTTCATCTGAGGAATCTGATTCGCCTTCCGTGCTCATCTTCGCCATAGGTGTCGATTTATATACTTGGGGGGGGGGGGGGGCATCGCCCCCCCCCCCCACAATGGTGCTCTCGCCCCCCCCCCAATTACGTGCTCTCGCCCCCCCCCCCCCAATACTTTCCGCCCTTAGTTTACTTGATATGACAGGGTTTCGGACTCTGGACTGGTTTTGCGGACACGGGTGTAACAAATCTACACGCATCAGTTTTAAACCAATCTTGACTAACTTGGCGTGCAAATGTTGGAAACTAAGTGGACTTCCATTTGCCATCCTTAAAAGTTAAACATATTTACTCTGAGTATGAATTGTTTAGCGCAAAAGACGAAAACTGGCCCAAAAACGCGTTTTTCAGGGTAATTTGTTTTTGGTTGCCCAACTTCGAAGAGCCGTAGCACCACAACCATATCCTTGGCGGAGTTTGCGCTACGCTCATTTCTCTTTTTCATTCAATTTTCTTTCAGAGCATATCGGGTTCAATTAGTTCCTCACATTGTATCTAGACGCTGCGCCTGCGTTGGATGTTAGCCGAACCGACCAGAGTAAAAACTACATTAAAATAGGCCAATTTAGTAACAAGTTTCCATAAACCATTCTTCTACAAGTTACAACACTTATCCGGGTTCTGAATAGTACAAACTGGAGATGGATCGATTGAGCTAAGTCTTAGGAACAAAATGGTGCCATTGTCAGTCTTCTGCGAGCTATATTGACGGTGCAATCAGTGCTTTGTGCTCGCGTGTTGTTGTTGACCTCAACTTTTAAAAACATCACCCTCTTTTAAATACAAAACATTTTGTTTAGGCCTACATCGATCAGAAAACCAATCGCTATTGTACCCGAACGTCTACAGATCCTATTGGTTTTCCTGCCGATTTAACGCGTTTAGTAAAAACGGTGTTTTTTACCAGGCAACCGCACGCTGACGCAAGTGATCAGGGAGATACCTTAACGGGCTGAAAACAAAAATAGACGCCATGCTATTTTCGATTCCAGATTCGAATTCCTCATGAAAAACTGATCCGGATATTTTTTTGCAGTGAAACAAAAACACTGATTTCGGGCTGGGTTTGGCCGCGAAACCGGTCCGAAGTCCGAAACCCTGTTATATATAGGTATATGGTGTCGATTTATATACTTTTGGAGTGGCCCTCACCCCCATGTTGAATTCGGCCCCAAAGGTGCTCTCGCCCCCCCCCCCCCCCTCAATGTTTTTTGGCCACTGGCGTATCCAAGGAGCGGAGACCGAAGGGCCGGCCTCCCAAATCGACTGAAGTCGGCCAAACAATTGCGCATTTCCTAATTTAAATGCTAATCTACGCAGTTTTTACGAAGGCAATTTTTTTAATCACCTGTTCATGCATGAAAAGCGAAATCCGATGATTTGTTTAATAATTTTGTTACTTTGGGTTTTGGCCCCTCGAAAGCAGCTTCTTTGCTATTCTGGCATAACGAAAACGATTATTCACGCCGAAGCGTAGAACCTTTGCCAAGCCTGGGAGGGTCCCATGCCGACCTGAGATGGCGTTTACCACTTTGAGAGGACCTCAATCGATCTAAAAGGTCGCTTTCGGGCCTGAGAGCTTTAAGTCGGTAAGAGAGGAACAATGAACATCCGCTTCTTTGAGAGGATCATCGATCGACTTGAGAGGGCCATCGTCCGGTCTGAGAGGCCGCTTGCCAGGTGGGGCATTCCAGGACAGATCGACCAGTGCCTTACACCCTCATATTGCAAAAATGTCCTTCGCAGCGCCACCTATACGTTTTTGCGAGGCTGAAAGGGGGCATTTGGCATGTCATTTAATAGGCTATAGTCACTTTTTTATTTGTTATATCGAAAGGTAATTGATCAAACTCAATTTGGCTTTGAGTCGAATACAGGTTGCGACTGGGAATAGGTTACGTTAGAAAAGGTCACAAGGTCACAAAATAAAAATAAAATAAAAATATAATTCTTTGAGATTGCCAAAAGTTTCCCTGAATCATTGCGAGTTCAGTGTATATCGCTTTTAAGGTTTCCGATCGTCTAACTACAAGTTACGAGCCATCAAAGAAAGGCCTGCAGCGTGACCTCTCGACATTGCCGGAGGCTATAACTCGGTGACCGTTTCTCGGCGCGGCAAAATACTTCCGCAGCTGTCTTCAGGGCCTACGGCAACCCTATAGACCCAATCTTAGATTAATCTGAGAGGTGAGGGTGTAAAATCGACCCTCCCACTGGTCGATCTGTCCTGGAACGCCCCAGGTGTGGAAAGGCTTTACCTATATGCTAGTTTGAGAGGGTCCTTACGAGGCCTGCGAGAAGGAGTATGAGAGGGCCTTTGCAATACCTGATAATTCCCTAGGCTTATCCGAGATGGCCATTGTCAGGCCCGAGAGGGCCCTGTGCCAGTTTGAGATTCTGAGATTCTCGGCCATTCTGAAAGCCATTGGTCGGTCGGAGGCTCGGCCAAAACTTTGGTTTGAGGCGCCGTCCGACACAAGGCCAAACTCATGTGGCTTTATCTTTGCATTAAGAACTGATTTAAAACAAACTTGTTGTACCTATTCCTTACATTTTCTTTTACAATCATGAGATGTGTTATTTTTGGCCGATTTCAGTCGTTTTGGTAAAACCGTGGCGCTGATATAGGGGCCTATAAAAACTCACACATGTCTCAGAGGCCCACCGGGGCTCGGGTTAAGTAAAGCAATCTTGCCTTATCGCAACTGTGTCGGGCTGACCGGACGCCGCGGCTGGACTTCCAGCAGCCGCCGGCCGGCTGTGACGTCACCACGTGCGTCACGGCGGTCCCGCCGCGCGCCGTGCGCCGTGCGCCGTGCCCGCTGACCGGACCTCTGAGAACGCCGCCGGGTCACGCAGTAGAGTGAGTCGCCGACGCTGCGCAGCTGCTGGCCACCGTAGTGTTCACTGTTAGTGATTGTGCAACCACTCTCCTCCCCACCCCCAAAAAAGCGGACTGCACCGGACCGCTCTGAGGCGTCGCGGCGCCACGTCGAGGCTCGTGACAGCTTCAGTAGCACCTTCCCGCCATGAGAAGGCTCATGGCAACTCCAGTAGCACCTTCCTGTTTTGCTTTTATGTAAGACGGCTGTTTGCCCCATCACTATTTTCCTATGAAGTATGACATGAAGAACGGCTGATGCAAATTTTGTTTCGCGAACGAGAAAAGGATTATGTCTCACGCGACGAGCCGGAAGCCTGTTGCACTGTGGTAGGGGAAGGAATTGTCACAGAGTACGCGTCGTTGGTCGGTGTACCGGTGGCTTCTGCAAGGTCACGCGCCGTGGCATGTCTTCCTGGTGACGCCGCGGCTGCCCTCCGTCCAGGGACCAACCACCGTCATCTGAATTCTAAACCACGGCACGGCTCTATCGCCGCTTACCAGGGGCGCACTGGTCAGTGGTCTCCGGCCGAGCTGGACATGGCGGCGGTATCCACACGCCTAGGCGCGCCACCCGGCAGTCCACAACACTGCTGCCGGAGGAGGCAGAGAGCTATCTTTTGAACGTGAAGGTCGATAGGCTCCAATGTTCTATTAACTTGATCAGGTGCCAGGTCGAGGTATACGGCTCGGCTTCCACAGCATATTATCCAGGCTCAATGTGATACCGATATGTCGGCGACATCCTTTCCTCTGCTCCTGGAGGCGTTCTCCGCGAACTGCACCAACTGTGCGGGGCTGTTGCTGATTGGGGCTGCGCCGTCCCACCGGTCCCTGTCGGTCTGTTCAGCTACGCCGTCCCACCGGTCCCTGCCGGTCTGTCCAGCCGCGCCGTCCCACCGGTCCCTGCCGGTCTGTCCAGCCGTCCCACCGGTCCCTGTCGGTCTGTTCAGCTACGCCGTCCCACCGGTCCCTGCCGGTCTGTCCAGCCGCGCCGTCCCACCGGTCCCTGCCGGTCTGTCCAGCCGCGCCGTCCCACCGGTCCCTGCCGGTCTGTCCAGCTACGCCGTCCCACCGGTCCCTGCCGGTCTGTCCAGCTGCGCCGTCCCACCGGTCCCTGCCGGTCTGTCCAGCCGCGCCGTCCCACCGGTCCCTGCCGGTCTGTCCAGCCGCGCCGTCCCACCGGTCCCTGCCGGTCTGTTCAGCTACGCCGTCCCACCGGTCCCTGCCGGTCTGTCCAGCTACGCCGTCCCACCGGTCCCTGCCGGTCTGTCCAGCCGTCCCACCGGTCCCTGCCGGTCTGTCCAGCCGCGCCGTCCCACCGGTCCCTGCTGGTCTGTCCAGCCGCGCCGTCCCACCGGTCCCTGCCGGTCTGTTCAGCTACGCCGTCCCACCGGTCCCTGCCGGTCTGTCCAGCTACGCCGTCCCACCGGTCCCTGCCGGTCTGTCCAGCCGTCCCACCGGTCCCTGCCGGTCTGTCCAGCCGCGCCGTCCCACCGGTCCCTGCTGGTCTGTCCAGCCGCGCCGTCCCACCGGTCCCTGCCGGTCTGTTCAGCTACGCCGTCCCACCGGTCCCTGCCGGTCTGTCCAGCTACGCCGTCCCACCGGTCCCTGCCGGTCTGTCCAGCCGTCCCACCGGTCCCTGCCGGTCTGTCCAGCCGCGCCGTCCCACCGGTCCCTGCCGGTCTGTCCAGCCGCGCCGTCCCACCGGTCCCTGCCGGTCTGTCCAGCCGCGCCGTCCCACCGGTCCCTGCCGGTCTGTCCAGCCGCGCCGTCCCACCGGTCCCTGCCGGTCTGTCCAGCCGCGCCGTCCCACCGGTCCCTGCCGGTCTGTCCAGCCGCGCCGTCCCACCGGTCCCTGCCGGTCTGTCCAGCCGCGCCGTCCCACCGGTCCCTGCCGGTCTGTCCAGCCGCGCCGTCCCACCGGTCCCTGCCGGTCTGTCCAGCTGCTCCGTCCCACCGGTCCCTGCCGGTCTGTCCAGCCGCGCCGTCCCACCGGTCCCTGCCGGTCTGTCCAGCCGCGCCGTCCCACCGGTCCCTGCCGGTCTGTCCAGCTACGCCGTCCCACCGGTCCCTGCCGGTCTGTCCAGCCGCGCCGTCCCACCGGTCCCTGCCGGTCTGTCCAGCTACGCCGTCCCACCGGTCCCTGCCGGTCTGTCCAGCCGTCCCACCGGTCCCTGCCGGTATGTCCAGCCGCGCCGTCCCACCGGTCCCTGCCGGTCTGTCCAGCCGCGCCGTCCCACCGGTCCCTGCCGGTCTGTCCAGCCGTCCCACCGGTCCCTGCCGGTCTGTCCAGCTGCGCCGTCCCACCGGTCCCTGCCGGTCTGTCCAGCCGCGCCGTCCCACCGGTCCCTGCCGGTCTGTCCAGCCGCGCCGTCCCACCGGTCCCTGTCGGTCTGTCCAGCCGTCCCACCGGTCCCTGCCGGTCTGTCCAGCTGCGCCGTCCCAACGGTCCCTGCCGGTCTGTCCAGCTGCGCCGTCCCACCGGTCCCTGCCGGTCTGTCCAGCTGCGCCGTCCCACCGGTCCCTGCCGGTCTGTCCAGCCGCGCCGTCCCACCGGTCCCTGCCGGTCTGTCCAGCCGCGCCGTCCCACCGGTCCCTGCCGGTCTGTCCAGCCGCGCCGTCCCACCGGTCCCTGCCGGTCTGTCCAGCCGCGCCGTCCCACCGGTCCCTGCCGGTCTGTCCAGCTACGCCGTCCCACCGGTCCCTGCCGGTCTGTCCAGCCGCGCCGTCCCACCGGTCCCTGCCGGTCTGTCCAGCCGCGCCGTCCCACCGGTCCCTGCCGGTCTGTCCAGCCGTCCCACCGGTCCCTGCCGGTCTGTCCAGCCGCGCCGTCCCACCGGTCCCTGCCGGTCTGTCCAGCCGCGCCGTCCCACCGGTCCCTGCCGGTCTGTCCAGCCGTCCCACCGGTCCCTGCCGGTCTGTCCAGCCGCGCCGTCCCACCGGTCCCTGCCGGTCTGTCCAGCCGCGCCGTCCCACCGGTCCCTGCCGGTCTGTCCAGCCGCGCCGTCCCACCGGTCCCTGCCGGTCTGTCCAGCCGCGCCGTCCCACCGGTCCCTGCCGGTCTGTCCAGCTGCGCCGTCCCACCGGTCCCTGCCGGTCTGTCCAGCCGCGCCGTCCCACCGGTCCCTGCCGGTCTGTCCAGCCGCGCCGTCCCACCGGTCCCTGCCGGTCTGTCCAGCTGCGCCGTCCCACCGGTCCCTGCCGGTCTGTCCAGCCGCGCCGTCCCACCGGTCCCTGCCGGTCTGTCCAGCTGCGCCGTCCCACCGGTCCCTGCCGGTCTGTCCAGCCGCGCCGTCCCACCGGTCCCTGCCGGTCTGTCCAGCCGCGCCGTCCCACCGGTCCCTGCCGGTCTGTCCAGCCGCGCCGTCCCACCGGTCCCTGCCGGTCTGTCCAGCTGCGCCGTCCCACTGGTCCCTGCCGGTCTGTCCAGCCGCGCCGTCCCACCGGTCCCTGCCGGTCTGTCCAGCTGCGCCGTCCCACCGGTCCCTGCCGGTCTGTCCAGCCGCGCCGTCCCACCGGTCCCTGCCGGTCTGTCCAGCCGCGCCGTCCCACCGGTCCCTGCCGGTCTGTCCAGCTGCGCCGTCCCACCGGTCCCTGCCGGTCTGTCCAGCCGCGCCGTCCCACCGGTCCCTGCCGGTCTGTCCAGCCGCGCCGTCCCACCGGTCCCTGCCGGTCTGTCCAGCTGCGCCGTCCCACCGGTCCCTGCCGGTCTGTCCAGCCGCGCCGTCCCACCGGTCCCTGCCGGTCTGCCCAGCTGCGCCGTCCCACCGGTCCCTGTCGGTCTGTCCAGCCGCGCCGTCCCACCGGTCCCTGCCGGTCTGTCCAGCCGCGCCGTCCCACCGGTCCCTGCCGGTCTGTCCAGCTGCGCCGTCCCACCGGTCCCTGCCGGTCTGTCCAGCCGCGCCGTCCCACCGGTCCCTGCCGGTCTGTCCAGCTGCGCCGTCCCACCGGTCCCTGCCGGTCTGTCCAGCCGCGCCGTCCCACCGGTCCCTGCCGGTCTGTCCAGCCGCGCCGTCCCACCGGTCCCTGCCGGTCTGTCCAGCCGCGCCGTCCCACCGGTCCCTGCCGGTCTGTCCAGCCGCGCCGTCCCACCGGTCCCTGCCGGTCTGTCCAGCTACGCCGTCCCACCGGTCCCTGCCGGTCTGTCCAGCCGCGCCGTCCCACCGGTCCCTGCCGGTCTGTCCAGCCGCGCCGTCCCACCGGTCCCTGCCGGTCTGTCCAGCCGCGCCGTCCCACCGGTCCCTGCCGGTCTGTCCAGCTACGCCGTCCCACCGGTCCCTGCCGGTCTGTCCAGCCGTCCCACCGGTCCCTGCCGGTCTGTCCAGCCGCGCCGTCCCACCGGTCCCTGCCGGTCTGTCCAGCCGTCCCACCGGTCCCTGCCGGTCTGTCCAGCTACGCCGTCCCACCGGTCCCTGCCGGTCTGTCCAGCCGTCCCACCGGTCCCTGCCGGTCTGTCCAGCTACGCCGTCCCACCGGTCCCTGCCGGTCTGTCCAGCCGTCCCACCGGTCCCTGCCGGTCTGTCCAGCCGCGCCGTCCCACCGGTCCCTGCCGGTCTGTCCAGCCGCGCCGTCCCACCGGTCCCTGCCGGTCTGTCCAGCCGCGCCGTCCCACCGGTCCCTGCCGGTCTGTCCAGCTACGCCGTCCCACCGGTCCCTGCCGGTCTGTCCAGCTGCGCCGTCCCACAGGTCCCTGCCGGTCTGTCCAGCCGCGCCGTCCCACCGGTCCCTGCCGGTCTGTCCAGCCGCGCCGTCCCACCGGTCCCTGCCGGTCTGTCCAGCCGTCCCACCGGTCCCTGCCGGTCTGTCCAGCCGCGCCGTCCCACCGGTCCCTGCCGGTCTGTCCAGCCGCGCCGTCCCACCGGTCCCTGCTGGTCTGTCCAGCCGCGCCGTCCCACCGGTCCCTGCCGGTCTGTCCAGCCGTCCCACCGGTCCCTGCCGGTCTGTCCAGCCGCGCCGTCCCACCGGTCCCTGCCGGTCTGTCCAGCCGCGCCGTCCCACCGGTCCCTGCTGGTCTGTCCAGCCGCGCCGTCCCACCGGTCCCTGCCGGTCTGTCCAGCCGTCCCACCGGTCCCTGCCGGTCTGTCCAGCCGTCCCACCGGTCCCTGCCGGTCTGTCCAGCCGCGCCGTCCCACCGGTCCCTGCCGGTCTGTCCAGCCGCGCCGTCCCACCGGTCCCTGCTGGTCTGTCCAGCCGCGCCGTCCCACCGGTCCCTGCCGGTCTGTCCAGCCGTCCCACCGGTCCCTGCCGGTCTGTCCAGCCGTCCCACCGGTCCCTGCCGGTCTGTCCAGCCGCGCCGTCCCACCGGTCCCTGCCGGTCTGTCCAGCCGCGCCGTCCCACCGGTCCCTGCTGGTCTGTCCAGCCGCGCCGTCCCACCGGTCCCTGCCGGTCTGTCCAGCCGTCCCACCGGTCCCTGCCGGTCTGTCCAGCCGCGCCGTCCCACCGGTCCCTGCCGGTCTGTCCAGCCGCGCCGTCCCACCGGTCCCTGCTGGTCTGTCCAGCCGCGCCGTCCCACCGGTCCCTGCCGGTCTGTCCAGCCGTCCCACCGGTCCCTGCCGGTCTGTCCAGCCGCGCCGTCCCACCGGTCCCTGCCGGTCTGTCCAGCCGCGCCGTCCCACCGGTCCCTGCTGGTCTGTCCAGCCGCGCCGTCCCACCGGTCCCTGCCGGTCTGTCCAGCCGCGCCGTCCCACCGGTCCCTGCCGGTCTGTCCAGCCGCGCCGTCCCACCGGTCCCTGCTGGTCTGTCCAGCTACGCCGTCCCACCGGTCCCTGCCGGTCTGTCCAGCCGCGCCGTCCCACCGGTCCCTGCCGGTCTGTCCAGCCGCGCCGTCCCACCGGTCCCTGCCGGTCTGTCCAGCCGCGCCGTCCCACCGGTCCCTGCCGGTCTGTCCAGCCGCGCCGTCCCACCGGTCCCTGCCGGTCTGTCCAGCTGCGCCGTCCCACCGGTCCCTGCCGGTCTGTCCAGCCGCGCCGTCCCACCGGTCCCTGCCGGTCTGTCCAGCCGCGCCGTCCCACCGGTCCCTGCCGGTCTGTCCAGCTACGCCGTCCCACCGGTCCCTGCCGGTCTGTCCAGCTGCGCCGTCCCACCGGTCCCTGCCGGTCTGTCCAGCTACGCCGTCCCACCGGTCCCTGCCGGTCTGTCCAGCTGCTCCGTCCCACCGGTCCCTGCCGGTCTGTCCAGCCGCGCCGTCCCACCGGTCCCTGCCGGTCTGTCCAGCCGCGCCGTCCCACCGGTCCCTGCCGGTCTGTCCAGCCGCGCCGTCCCACCGGTCCCTGCCGGTCTGTCCAGCTGCGCCGTCCCACCGGTCCCTGCCGGTCTGTCCAGCCGCGCCGTCCCACCGGTCCCTGCCGGTCTGTCCAGCCGCGCCGTCCCACCGGTCCCTGCCGGTCTGTCCAGCCGCGCCGTCCCACCGGTCCCTGCCGGTCTGTCCAGCTACGCCGTCCCACCGGTCCCTGCCGGTCTGTCCAGCCGCGCCGTCCCACCGGTCCCTGCCGGTCTGTCCAGCTGCGCCGTCCCACCGGTCCCTGCCGGTCTGTCCAGCCGCGCCGTCCCACCGGTCCCTGCCGGTCTGTCCAGCTACGCCGTCCCACCGGTCCCTGCCGGTCTGTTCAGCTACGCCGTCCCACCGGTCCCTGCCGGTCTGTCCAGCCGCGCCGTCCCACCGGTCCCTGTCGGTCTGTCCAGCCGTCCCACCGGTCCCTGCCGGTCTGTCCAGCTGCGCCGTCCCACCGGTCCCTGCCGGTCTGTCCAGCCGCGCCGTCCCACCGGTCCCTGCCGGTCTGTCCAGCCGTCCCACCGGTCCCTGCCGGTCTGTCCAGCCGCGCCGTCCCACCGGTCCCTGCCGGTCTGTCCAGCTGCGCCGTCCCACCGGTCCCTGCCGGTCTGTCCAGCCGCGCCGTCCCACCGGTCCCTGCCGGTCTGTCCAGCTGCGCCGTCCCACCGGTCCCTGCCGGTCTGTCCAGCCGCGCCGTCCCACCGGTCCCTGCCGGTCTGTCCAGCCGCGCCGTCCCACCGGTCCCTGTCGGTCTGTCCAGCCGTCCCACCGGTCCCTGCCGGTCTGTCCAGCTGCGCCGTCCCACCGGTCCCTGCCGGTCTGCCCAGCCGCGCCGTCCCACCGGTCCCTGCCGGTCTGTCCAGCTGCGCCGTCCCACCGGTCCCTGCCGGTCTGTCCAGCCGCGCCGTCCCACCGGTCCCTGTCGGTCTGTCCAGCCGTCCCACCGGTCCCTGCCGGTCTGTCCAGCTGCGCCGTCCCACCGGTCCCTGCCGGTCTGTCCAGCCGCGCCGTCCCACCGGTCCCTGCCGGTCTGTCCAGCCGCGCCGTCCCACCGGTCCCTGCCGGTCTGTCCAGCCGCGCCGTCCCACCGGTCCCTGCCGGTCTGTCCAGCCGCGCCGTCCCACCGGTCCCTGCCGGTCTGTCCAGCCGCGCCGTCCCACCGGTCCCTGCCGGTCTGTCCAGCCGCGCCGTCCCACCGGTCCCTGCCGGTCTGTCCAGCCGCGCCGTCCCACCGGTCCCTGCCGGTCTGTCCAGCCGCGCCGTCCCACCGGTCCCTGCCGGTCTGTCCAGCCGCGCCGTCCCACCGGTCCCTGCCGGTCTGTCCAGCTACGCCGTCCCACCGGTCCCTGCCGGTCTGTCCAGCCGCGCCGTCCCACCGGTCCCTGCCGGTCTGTCCAGCTGCGCCGTCCCACCGGTCCCTGCCGGTCTGTCCAGCTACGCCGTCCCACCGGTCCCTGCCGGTCTGTCCAGCCGCGCCGTCCCACCGGTCCCTGCCGGTCTGTCCAGCCGCGCCGTCCCACCGGTCCCTGCCGGTCTGTCCAGCCGCGCCGTCCCACCGGTCCCTGCCGGTCTGTCCAGCCGCGCCGTCCCACCGGTCCCTGCCGGTCTGTCCAGCTACGCCGTCCCACCGGTCCCTGCCGGTCTGTCCAGCCGCGCCGTCCCACCGGTCCCTGCCGGTCTGTCCAGCCGTCCCACCGGTCCCTGCCGGTCTGTCCAGCCGTCCCACCGGTCCCTGCCGGTCTGTCCAGCCGCGCCGTCCCACCGGTCCCTGCCGGTCTGTCCAGCTACGCCGTCCCACCGGTCCCTGCCGGTCTGTCCAGCCGCGCCGTCCCACCGGTCCCTGCCGGTCTGTCCAGCCGCGCCGTCCCACCGGTCCCTGCCGGTCTGTCCAGCCGCGCCGTGCCATCGGTCCCTGCCGGTCTGTCCAGCTGCGCCGTCCCACCGGTCCCTGCCGGTCTGTCCAGCCGCGCCGTCCCACCGGTCCCTGCCGGTCTGTCCAGCTGCGCCGTCCCACCGGTCCCTGCCGGTCTGTCCAGCTACGCCGTCCCACCGGTCCCTGCCGGTCTGTCCAGCTACGCCGTCCCACCGGTCCCTGCCGGTCTGTCCAGCCGCGCCGTCCCACCGGTCCCTGCCGGTCTGTCCAGCCGCGCCGTCCCACCGGTCCCTGCCGGTCTGTCCAGCCGCGCCGTCCCACCGGTCCCTGCCGGTCTGTCCAGCCGCGCCGTCCCACCGGTCCCTGCCGGTCTGTCCAGCCGCGCCGTCCCACCGGTCCCTGCCGGTCTGTCCAGCCGCGCCGTCCCACCGGTCCCTGCCGGTCTGTCCAGCCGCGCCGTCCCACCGGTCCCTGCCGGTCTGTCCAGCCGCGCCGTCCCACCGGTCCCTGCCGGTCTGTTCAGCCGCGCCGTCCCACCGGTCCCTGCCGGTCTGTCCAGCCGCGCCGTCCCACCGGTCCCTGCCGTTCTGTCCAGCCGCGCCGTCCCACCGGTCCCTGCCGGTCTGTCCAGCCGCGCCGTCCCACCGGTCCCTGCCGGTCTGTCCAGCCGCGCCGTCCCACCGGTCCCTGCCGGTCTGTCCAGCCGCGCCGTTCCACCGGTCCCTGCCGGTCTGTTCAGCCGCGCCGTGCCATCGGTCCCTGCCGGTCTGTTCAGCCGCGCCGTCCCACCGGTCCCTGCCGGTCTGTTCAGCCGCGCCGTGCCATCGGTCCCTGCCGGTCTGTCCAGCTGCGCCGTGCCTGCTGCACGCGGTCCGCGGAGCTGGTCCGGGCCGCTCAGCCGCTGCCGACTGTCGTGCCGCCAGTCACGAGTCACGACCCCGGCCAGCCCAGGACCGCTCTCCAGCCGGGTGACGCGCGGCGTGCTGGGCGGCGGCGACTCTCCTGCTCAGCCGTCACTGGGTACCTCCGGGCATGCCGGCCTGATCAATATGGTCCCGAGGTGAGCGGGAGCCGGATCTGACGGCGCCGCTGCCCACGTCCCGGGGAGCTATATTGGATACGGTGCCGGCCTATTGTGGGCCCGGACCCGGCACCTGTCATATGCTGCAAAACTACATCACCGGCAGACGTGAACCCACGCGTGACTTCCTGTTTAGCTCCGTTAATCTGTATAATGTAACATCCTGCTGGGGTGGTCTTCTCTCTGCGTGTCGCTCCTGACTAGAGTGGTCTGCGCTCTGTGTGCCGCTCCTGACTAGAGTGGTCTGCTCTGTGTGTGTCGCTCCTGACTAGAGTGGTCTGCTCTGTGTGTCGCTCCTGACTAGAGTGGTCTTCTCTCTGTGTGTCGCTCCTGACTAGAGTGGTCTGCGCTCTGTGTGCCGCTCCTGACTAGAGTGGTCTGCTCTGTGTGTGTCGCTCCTGACTAGAGTGGTCTGCTCTGTGTGTCGCTCCTGACTAGAGTGGTCTTCTCTCTGTGTGTCGCTCCTGACTAGAGTGGTCTGCGCTCTGTGTGCCGCTCCTGACTAGAGTGGTCTGCTCTGTGTGTGTCGCTCCTGACTAGAGTGGTCTGCTCTGTGTGTGTCGCTCCTGACTAGAGTGGTCTGCTCTGTGTGTCGCTCCTGACTAGAGTGGTCTGCTCTTTGTGTGTCGCTCCTGACTAGAGTGGTCTGCTCTCTGTGTGTCGCTCCTGACTAGAGTGGTCTGCTCTGTGTGTCGCTCCTGACTAGAGTGGTCTGCTCTCTGTGTGTCGCGCCTGACTAGAGTGGTCTGCTCTCTGTGTGTCGCTCCTGACTAGAGTGGTCTGCTCTCTGTTTGTCGCTCCTGACTAGAGTGGTCTTCTCTCTGTGTGTCGCTCCTGACTAGAGTGGTCTGCTCTCTGTGTGTCGCTCCTGACTAGAGTGGTCTGCTCTCTGTGTGTCGCTCCTGACTAGAGTGGTCTGCTCTCTGTGTGTCGCTCCTGACTAGAGTGGTCTGCTCTCTGTGTGTCGCTCCTGACTAGAGTGGTCTGCTCTCTGTGTGTCGCTCCTGACTAGAGTGGTCTGCTCTCTGTGTGCCGCTCCTGACTAGAGTGGTCTGCTCTGTTTGTCGCTCCTGACTAGAGTGGTCTGCTCTCTGTGTGTGTGTGTCGCTCCTGACTAGAGTGGTCTGCTCTCTGTGTGTCGCTCCTGACTAGAGTGGTCTGCTCTCTGTGTGCCGCTCCTGACTATAGTGATCTGCTCTCTGTGTGTCGCTCCTGACTAGAGTGGTCTGCTCTCTGTGTGTCGCTCCTGACTAGAGTGGTCTGCTCTCTGTGTGTCGCTCCTGACTAGAGTGGTCTGCTCTGTGTGTCGCTCCTGACTAGAGTGGTCTGCTCTCTATATGTCGCTCCTGACTAGAGTGGTCTGCTCTCTGTGTGCCGCTCCTGGCTAGAGTGGTCTGCTCTGTTTGTCGCTCCTGACTAGAGTGGTCTGCTCTCTGTGTGTGTGTCGCTCCTGACTAGAGTGGTCTGCTCTCTGTGTGTCGCTCCTGACTAGAGTGGTCTGATCTGTTTGTCGCTACTGACTAGAGTGGTCTGCTCTCTGTGTGTCGCTCCTGACTATATTGGTCTGATCTGTTTGCCGCTCCTGACTAGAGTGGTCTGCTCTCTGTGTGTCGCTCCTGACTAGAGTGGTCTGCTCTGTTTGTCGCTCCTGACTAGAGTGGTCTGCTCTCTTTGTCGCTCCTGACTAGAGTGGTCTGATCTGTTTGCCGCTCCTGACTAGAGTGGTCTGCTCTCTGTGTGTCGCTCCTGACTAGAGTGGTCTGCTCTGTTTGTCGCTTCTGACTAGAGTGGTCTGCTCTGTTTGCCGCTCCTGACTAAGAGTGGTCTGCTCTCTGCGTGTCGGCCGCCGCTGCGCCATCGATTGACGATTGATATCGATTGACACGTACGGCGCGGTGACGCCGGCGGTTGTCGACCGGCTCGGACCCGGATCTGCGTGCCGTTGCGTCTCGCCTGCCCGAGCTAATTAACCAGGGCTTCCGGCTGCGCTGCACCTGAGAGCGAGTCTGGCCGTCGCAGCCGCCTCGCATGTGGCGACGCCTCATTAGTCATTAGTGGAGCGACGCAGGTGTAGCGCTCCGCTATCGACCACCTGACGGAGACGCCGACTCACAGAGACGCGACTCTGACGGAGACGCCGACTCACAGAGACGCGACTCTGACGGAGACGCCGACTCACAGAGACGCGACTCTGACGGAGACGCCGACTCACAGAGACGCGACTCTGACGGAGACGCCGACTCACAGAGACGCGACTCTGACGGAGACGCCGACTCACAGAGACGCGACTCTGACGGAGACGCCGACTCACAGAGACGCGACTCTGACGGAGACGCCGACTCACAGAGACGCGACTCTGACGGAGACGCCGACTCACAGAGACGCGACTCTGACGGAGACGCCGACTCACAGAGACGCGACTCTGACGGAGACGCCGACTCACAGAGACGCGACTCTGACGGAGACGCCGACTCACAGACGGACGCGTCCCCCTTAAACATTTTCGGATTTAACATTACGCCTATGGGCGTTGCATGGAAAGAATCGACTTCAAAGTGCCTCCGTCCCCCCCCCCCCCCCACAACTTTCGGAAGGTGGCGCCGCCCTTGCACACAAGCACGCTCGCGCGCGTGTGCATGCTTACATACGCAAATGTGCATACATGCACAAGCACATGCACTATCATGCTCGCACGCTGCATTAAGGCATGCAGCTACACATAACACACACGCCTGAATTCTTGGTCGGTTTCTGTCTGAGCACTGCTGGTCCGATGGTGACGCGCCGGGCGGCTGCGCTTCGGAACAGCGCGAGGCTCTGGTGACGGTATCGAGCGGGCCGTCATCTGTCGGTCCGTTTTGACCAAACAAAGCAGCTGATTGTCATGCGATATGCAGCGGCCGATAGGGGGCTGATAGGTGCCACCACCCCGCCGCGTCGCAGTCGGCTATCTGTTTGCCTGCGCCAAATCCGGCTCACTGATGAAGTAGGATATAGTCGAGGAAGCCAGGTGGGTGTCAGCAAAAACTACTGAACGTCATCCCGTGATTATTGGATAACAGGCACCATAAGGAGATGCCTGACTACTGCCCTCCCTGATTAGCCTTGGAAATCGCTGACTGATCCTGGCTGATGCCTGTGATGCATGTCGGTCTTGGCTGAGCCCTGTGGACGCTGACTGACCCCTGTGGACGCTGACTGACCCCTGTGGACGCTGACTGACCCCTGTGGGTGCCGACTGACCCCTGTGGACGCTGACTGACCCCTGTGGACGCTGACTGACCCCTGTGGACGCTGACTGACCCCTGTGGGTGCCGACTGACCCCTGTGGATTCTGACTGACCCCTGTGGACGCTGACTGAACCCTGTGGATGCTGACTGACCCCTGTGGATGCTGACTGACCCCTGTGGACGCTGACTGACCCCTGTGGACGCTGACTGACCCCTGTGGACGCTGACTGACCCCTGTGGATGCTGACTGACCCCTGTGGACGCTGACTGACCCCTGTGGACGCTGACTGACCCCTGTGGACGCTGACTGACCCCTGTGGATGCTGACTGACCCCTGTGGATGCTGACTGACCCCTGTGGACGCTGACTGACCACTGTGGACGCTGACTGACCCCTGTGGACGCTGACTGACCCCTGTGGATGCTGACTGACCCATGTGGACGCTGACTGACCCCTGTGGGTGCCGACTGACCCCTGTGGGTGCCGACTGACCCCTGTGGGTGCCGACTGACCCCTGTGGATTCTGACTGACCCCTGTGGACGCTGACTGACCCCTGTGGATGCTGACTGACCCCTGTGGATGCTGACTGACCCCTGTGGACGCTGACTGACCACTGTGGACGCTGACTGACCCCTGTGGACGCTGACTGACCCCTGTGGGTGCCGACTGACCCCTGTGGATTCTGACTGACCCCTGTGGACGCTGACTGACCCCTGTGGATGCTGACTGACCCCTGTGGATGCTGACTGACCCCTGTGGACGCTGACTGACCACTGTGGACGCTGATTGACCCCTGTGGACGCTGACTGACCCCTGTGGATGCTGACTGACCCCTGTGGGTGCCGACTGACCCCTGTGGGTGCCGACTGACCCCTGTGGATTCTGACTGACCCCTGTGGACGCTGACTGACCCCTGTGGATGCTGACTGACCCCTGTGGATGCTGACTGACCCCTGTGGACGCTGACTGACCACTGTGGACGCTGACTGACCCCTGTGGACGCTGACTGACCCCTGTGGACGCTGACTGACCCCTGTGGGTGCCGACTGACCCCTGTGGATTCTGACTGCCCCTGTGGACGCTGACTGACCCCTGTGGATGCTGACTGACCCCTGTGGATGCTGACTGACCCCTGTGGACGCTGACTGACCACTGTGGACGCTGACTGACCCCTGTGGACGCTGACTGACCCCTGTGGATGCTGACTGACCCCTGTGGATGCTGACTGACCCCTGTGGACGCTGACTGTGATGCTGACTGACCCCTGTGGATGTTGACTGACCCCTGTGGATGCTGGATGACTACTGTGGACGCTGACTGACCCCTGTGTATGCCGGCTGACCGCTGTGGACGCTGACTGACCCCTGTGGACGCTGACTGACCCTGTGGACGCTGACTGACCCCGTGTACGCTGACTGACCCCTGTGGATGCTGACTGTGACGCTGACTGACCCCTGTGACGCTGACTGACCCCTGTGGATGCTGACTGACCCCTGTGGATGCTGACTGACCCCTGTGGACGCTGACTGACCCCTGTGGACGCTGACTGACCCCTGTAGATGCTGACTGACCCCTGTGGACGCTGACTGACCCCTGTGGATGATGACTGTGACGCTGACTGACCCCTGTGGATACTGACTGACCCCTGTGGACACTGACTGACCCCTGTGGACACTGACTGACCCCTGTGGATGCTGACTGACCCCTGTGGATGCTGACTGACCCCTGTGGACGCCGACTGACCCCTGTGGACGCTGACTGACCCCTGTGGACACTGACTGACCCCTGTGTATGCTGGCTGACCCCTGTGTACCCAGACTGACTCCAGTCACGCCCTCGGCCGTAAGTGATACGGCTGAGCTGGCAACTGACTCTGTGCTGACGAACGTCCTGTACCGGTCGCCGTGTTCAGGACTGGCACATGTCGTCAGTGGTGTTTCGGCGTTCTTAACACGGGCCTGACGCACCGTCCCGCTTGCCGGCTGTCCGACCGCTATACCTGTAGGGTCATGTCCGCACTGCCGCCGAGCTGCCCACACGCTGAGCGTATACCTACTGCTCCCCATCCACGGACCTGCCCGCCCGTCTTCAACGAACCGGTTTCCGGGCAGCTTTCGATTCCCGGAACCACTGCGATGCGTACTCCGCCGCTCATCTGACGTCACTATGCAACAGGGCAGCAATCTCCCCGGCTCCAACAGGGCAGCAATCTCCACGGCTCCAACACGGCAGCAATCTCCCGGGCTCCAACAGGACAGCTATCTCTCCGGCTCCAACAGGACAGCAATCTCTCCGGCTCCAACAGGGCAGCAATCTCCCCGGCTCCAACAGGGCAGCAATCTCCCCGGCTCCAACACGGCAGCAATCTCCACGGCTCCAACACGGCAGCAATCTCCCGGGCTCCAACAGGACAGCAATCTCTCCGGCTCCAACAGGACAGCAATCTCTCCGGCTCCAACAGTGCAGCAGTCTCCCAGACTCCACGAACAGATGTGTCGACGGCTTTAACCCTCGGCCTGGTGGGGGTCATTTTTACCCGCCCCCTCCTTCCTGATGTTTTTCGGGAATAGCGGAAAAATGGCGGCGTGCAGCGCCGCCAAATTTGGTACAGCTATTTGGGCATCAATTATCCACATTGTGTGAAAGTTTTGACCTCAGATAATCTCAGGTCAGGTCACCAGATTACGTTAAGTGACCTTACCTCCGCAAATGTTTGTGTTCGAGCCAAAGCCACAGTCTTTGTCCGAGAGATTTGAAACTTGCAGGATTTCATAAGGTCATAAGTACCTATAATCAGTTTGTCTCGGATTTTGTTTTGTATCGGTGACCTAAGGTCAGGTCAATTTCCTGACCTCCCTTTTTTCCTGAATGGGAAAATATACAAATGCTTCTTATTCAGAGAATATGCATTGGATCAGGACAATATTTAAGAATCATGCTATTTTAGCTCATTCTTGAAAGTTTTGACCTCAGATAATCTCAGGTCAGGTCACCAGATGACCCAGGTGCAATTGTTGCTCAGTAAACTCTGCAAGGTCAGCTGAGGTCATCTGAGGTCATCAGCATTTGTTTGCTAATAACTCTTGATAGAATGCAGATAAAGACGTGCGAATGACACCACTGTGTTTGTATCGTCGAATCGCGTCGCCCCTATATGCAACATGACCTACCTGGGTCACCAAATGACCTTGACCTGAGGTCAAATTGTTAAATGGACCTAACCAGGTTACCATTAATATTTGTCGAAGCGCCTTGACGATACAAACACGATGGTGTTACAATTATTGCTCTATGTTCAACCCGTACAAAGTTATTCACGAAAACGTTTTTGGATACAAAAATGCCCTGAGGCCATTCTTATAATACAAAAATCGATCCGTGGCTCGATTTTTTTAAATCAGAATGGCCTCAGGACCCGGCGCGGGAGATGTTTAGCGTCGAAACAGCGCCTCGGAAATGCAGCAGCAAAGCCAAATAATATGCAGGTATTTACACACTGCCCAAACATAACACATTTCCAGTCCTGTGGCCATTCTTAAACAAGAGAGCCAGCGGTTCATTTTTTTATAAGAATGGCGTCTGGTGACCTTTGATGACTTCTGGAGCCTAAATTATTGAACTGAGCTAAAATCTGGGGACAAGTGCGATTGCATTTTTCAAGACTTTTACTTTATTACTCTTTTCCGTTTGTTCTTAGCTATCGTAGTTTCCGAGATATTTGGGAATGTTCGAAGCGAAGTCTTAAAACTGGAAAATCTGACCTTTGATGACCTCTGGTGACCTCAATGTTGACCTGAGTCAAAAATAACAGAAGTAACTTCGAATTTCTTTGTCGGGAGCTTTCAAACGTTTTGTTCACGTCTTTCTAGCCATTTTAGTTTCAGAGTTAGAGGGGTCATTTTGACCCAACCCCCAACCTGGGCGAAGGTGGCTCAGAGGCCCGCCGGGGAAAGTGTCCCGTGGGTCGTACACTGCACGCCTTTTGGAGCTAATCCTAAAACTACTATGCAGTGGTGTCTGCATCGCATCTCTGAGACCCATTACCGGACAGGTACTGGGACAAGTTTGAAGTGTTATTCTCTCTTAAGGCGGCCGCGGGTTCCAGGCCAGAAGAGGCTGTCTTTTTCCAGGCCAGAAGAGGCTGTCGGACTCCACTCACCTGTTGGACCGTGCAGCACAGTCCTCGGAAGCCCAGACATGGAAAGCCCACCACGTCCCAACGTTGACTGGTCATTCAAAGGTTGTGGCGATCTGAGGTATGCGGCAAGCCCAATGCCACTATAAATCACAGAGTCGGGGCGCAATGCTGTATGTCATCCTCCGTCTAAAACTGGCGGAGGAAACTAGTATTATCAGAGTTGTTTCAGTCCTGCTACGCCATATATGTTGCATCTCCATGTCCCGTTAATTTTCGAACCCACATATAGTGTTCAACATGTACCGGTGTGCACCTGCCTCAAGTGGGGCTTGGAAACGTTGCCGCGTTTGGTTCGAAGGTTCTAATCTTGCAGAATAGTAGAAGTGGTAGCCGGTTGGGGTGCGCAGTTGTTCGCCCTGCACATCTGGCGGCGACTAGGAGCGCCGCGCAGCCCGGCCCCGGCTCCTGATCTGTCCCGCGTCCTGCTCTCTCGATATCGGGCCGGACGGGCCTCTGCTCCGGAGCTGAGCCCGGCCCCGGCTCCTGATCTGTCCCGCGTCCCGCGTCCTGCTCTCTCGATATCGGGCCGGACGGGCCCCTGCTCCGGAGCTGAGCCCGGCCCCGGCTCCTGATCTGTCCCGCGTCCTGCTCTCTCGATATCGGACCGGACGGGCCCCTGCTCCGGCCCGGTATCTGCACAGTGCACAGGACCCCGGCCCGCCGGCGGCGGTGTGCAGACGTTTCACGACTGCACGACTAAACCATCGCCTAGGAACGCCTCGTCACTGGGCACTGATGCACACTGCCAGAAGGAAACGTACGTCATCACTGATGGCGCGCTGACGGAAGGGCGCCTCACCGTTGATGGTAAACTGATAGGACACGTCACACAGTACATGGTGTCCCGCAGCTCCGCTAGTTTTTCTTACGTTCTGATGTAACCCGACCGGTTATCAAAAGGCCACGTTGTACATAGCAAAATCGTCTATCGAGGAACAAAAGCTTGGCATTGATAAATAGCCCGAACTTGGTTCCACTGGCGGCGCCAGAGGTCAAATAAAGCTGATGCAGCCACGAGAGGCGCTCGAGCGTTGACTGCAGGTAAGCAAATGGTGGCAGCTCACCATGACTGGCAGTATTTCATCACTGTATGTTTGATATATGTATTGGTTTGTGGGGAAGGCCATGTCGCATGTCCGCAACGTACGGCTTTTCTGCAACTTGTGCCGGTGAACAGGAATTCGCAATGGGATGGAGGGACACTGGGCGAGACCACACAGCAAGCTCTGCTTAGTGAGACCACACAGCAAGCTCTGCTTAGTGAAGAACTCTGATCCCAGAAATGCATGCAAACGAAACGTTCTTCCGCAAGGCTTCTCAGGTTCACTGAGTTGCCAGTATGCAGCCTATTTTATATAATGTTGGGTTGCAAAAAATATACATTTGTTTTTAAATGTAGGTAATGCGCTACTCTATGAAAAACTTGTCTTTGAAGAAAAACATGTTTTCCGCAATGCAACATTGCTGCAAAATACCCCACATTTAAGGATTACTCACCTACTTTTGATAGAAATCTAGCCTGTTTGCCTATAAGTACATGTTCGCCCGTATGCTGAGTACTTACTGGTCTTCACTATAATATGACGGGAGGATCTGGCAGCTGTTGCATTTACAGCATCAGGTTCCTCGCGGTATGAGGTCTGAGAATCTCTCCATTTGATGCAAATCAATGCAGAGCTAACAAAGCTGGCGTTCTCAATTATGTGCGATTCGAACCGAATTAAAAACTTACTATGGATAAGGAAAGTGTTTATGAAAGGCTTTGCAACTTCAGGGGAAATTCAAATTTGGTTACTTCGGTGCAGTGTAGCACGACTGTGCGCGCGGTACGGTATAACTGCGGACCGTCGCGGTCCGTCTGAGCTTCCATGACCCATGAAAGATGTGCAGGGTCCGGAGAGCTTGGCGTCAGCATGTTCCCACGCAGCTCTCTCAGGTGGTGGGCGGTGGCCAGGGGATGGCGGTTCAGGTGGTGGGCGGTGGGCGGTGGTCAGGGGATGGGCGGGTCAGGTGGTGGGCGGTGGCCAGGGGATGGCGGTTCAGGTGGTGGGCGGTGGCCAGGGGATGGCGGTGGCCAGGGATGGCGGTTCAGGTGGTGCCGGTGGGCGGTGGCCAGGGGATGGTGGTTCAGGTGGTGGGCGGTGGCCAGGGGATGGCGGTTCAGGTGGTGGGGGGTGGCCAGGGGATGGCGGTTCAGGTGGCAGGCGGTGGCCAGGGGATGGTGGTTCAGGTGGTGGGCGGTGGCCAGGGGATGGCGGTTCAGGTGGTGGGCGGTGGCCAGGGGATGGCGGTTCAGGTGGTGGGCGGTGGCCAGGGGATGGCGGTTCAGGTGGTGGGCGGTGGCCAGGAGATGGCGGTTCAGGTGGTGGGCGGTGGCCAGGAGATGGCGGTTCAGGTGGTGGGCGGTGGCCAGGGGATGGCGGTTCAGGTGGTGGGCGGTGGCCAGGGGATGGCGGTTCAGGTGGTGGGCGGGTTCAGGTTCAGGGGATGACGCAACAAGTGATTATTTTAGGCTGTCTTTCATTATTTGAAATTTGCACCTTGATCCATTAATCCGCATAGTTTTCACGCGATAATTCGTCACAAGACTGACTAGTCTCCGTGACGAGACTCGGTGGCGGGTCTCCGTGACGAGACTCGTTGGCGGGTCTTCGTGACGAGACTCGGTGGCGAGTCTCCGTGACGAGACTCGGTGGCGAGTCTCCGTGGTGAGATCTTCGAAACGCTCTCGAGGCAAGCGTCACCTGGCAAGGGTGGCAATCTGGCACAGTGTTAAGATACCTGCTTCCTGTGCCATGGACCAAGGTTCACATCCCTCGACGGAGCCTCTGAAGCAGTTGACCCGGCTCCAAATACCCCGCAGAACAAGAGTGAGGGCTCCAAGTTCCAGCTTTGTTCCCACGAGCATACGGTGCTTGGTCCAACAACCAAACTAACCAAACGCCACGTGCCAATGTAAAGCACGATTAACACACGGACGGCGGAGCTGAAGTGGGCGAAAACTGACGGCTGACAGCACCACAGTCACTTCTTAAACCACATCTGAACCAAATATAAACTGATGACATGCTATTTGAAATGTTATAAATGCAAACACACATTGGATGCATTCTGACAACAAAACAAATCAGGGAATCGTAAGTTGAGTGTTTAAGAAAGTAAGAAACGAAGTTACCAGTCTGTGCTGTGCTGTTTTTTCTTCTTCCGATAGCATGACCTACTGTTGAGCCGGCGGTGGGCGGTGGGCGGTGGGTGGTGGGCGGTGGGCGGTGGGCGGTGGGCGGTGGGCGGTGGGCGGTGGGCGGTGGGCGGTGGGCGGTGGGCGGTGGGCGGTGGGCGGTGGGCGGTGGGCGGTGGGCGGTGGGCGATGGGCGGTGGGCGGTGGGCGGTGGGCGGTGGGCGGTGGGCGGTAGGCGGTGGGCGGTGGGCGGTGGCCGCCCGGTGCAGCGATAGCACCGCTCGCCACCGCCGGCTGCTACTCAGCCACCGAGCGCTGTCGCTATTCGTGCCACGCGCACTTGGCAGTCAATGGCTGATTGGCGCCCCGGTATCAGCCCCCTGCCCTGCCCCTGCGGCTGCCCTGCCCTGCCCGTCGCCGCGCCCGCCGGTGCGGCACGCTGACGGGGATGTGGCGAAAGCGGCGCTGTGGCCGTCTCGGCGGCAGTTCCCGCGCAGAGGGTGGCGCCCCGCTCGGCCCGGTATGGCGAGTCGAGCTGTCGCCATACCGGGCCGAGTATGGCGAAAATATGCTTGCACAAACAAAGCATTGCATTATGCTTCAGAGAGTTTGTCTACCGATGTCTGGAGATCGGTCCATGCCAGCTGACCGGTACGGCCCGGTAAGACGGTTACCGTCCAGGCCAGCTGACCGGTACGACGCGGTAAGACGGTAACCGTCCAGGCTAGCTGACGGGTACGGCGCGGTAAGACGGTTACCGTCCAGGCCAGCTGACGGGTAGAGCGCGAAACGCTTGTGAGACGACCGGTGACTGCATGGCGCGGTAAGACATAAGGCGGCCACTACTGCGGCCAGGAACCCGGCTTAGTGGCTGGCTCGAGACCCTGGCCCACATCTCTCTGCGGGCACCCGGACGACGATCCCTGCCGGGCGATCCGGACACTTCTGTGGTCCGCTCTGCGGGCACCCGGACGGTGACCCCTGCAGGGTGATCCGGGCACCACATCCCTCTGCGGGCACCCGGACGGTGACCCCTGCCGGGCGATCCGCACACTTCTGTGATCCGCTCTGCGGGCACCCGGACGACGATCCCTGCCGGGCGATCCGGACACTTCTGTGATCCGCTCTGCGGGCACCCGGACGACGATCCCTGCCGGGCGATCCGGACACGTCTGTGATCCGCTCTGCGGGCACCCGGACGGTGACCCCTGCCGGGCGATCCGGACACTTCTGTGATCCGCTCTGCGGGCACCCGGACGACGATCACTGCCGGATGATCCGGACACTTCTGTGATCCGCTCTGCGGGCACCCGGACGGTGACCCCTGCCGGGTGATCCGGACACTTCTGTGATCTGCTCTGCGGGCACCCGGACGGTGACCCCTGCCGGGCGATCCGGACACTTCTGCGATCCGCTCTGCGGGCACCCGGACGGTGACCCCTGCCGGGCGATCCGGACACTTCTGTGATCCGCTCTGCGGGCACCCGGACGACGATCCCTGCCGGGCGATCCGGACACTTCTGTGATCCGCTCTGCGGGCACCCGGACGGTGACCCCTGCCGGGCGATCCGGACACTTCTGTGATCCGCTCTGCGGGCACCCGGACGGTGACCCCTGCCGGGCGATCCGGACACTTCTGTGATCCGCTCTGCGGGCACCCGGACGACGATCCCTGCCGGGCGATCCGGACACTTCTGTGATCCGGGTGATTCTGCTGAGTAGTCCCCAGGCACTCCTGCCTTTGTTGGGATGACATACGCTCCTAATGAAGGGCGCTGCCGCCAAGATGGACAATTGGACAGTTGGCGCTATAGGTGTAGATGAATCAGCGCTGCTTTCTGGATGAACTTTGTCACAGGAGAGGCAGTGGCATGTATCGATTTGCTAACAACGTTACATGTAGGTACTGATGTGCCTATTTCGGCATGAGATGCCCTTTGTTCTATGCTCCTTCCACAATGGCACTAAGCGTGGTGAGAATGTGACGTCACTTCTGTGTAATCGTTGATCCTGCCATTGTTGGCTGATGCTTCTCACAGTGGCGGCGCCAGGGGTCAAACATGGGTGAGGCAGTCGGGAGGGGAGGGGGGGGGGGGGGGTGGTGCACTGTTTCGTGATTTGTTAAGTAGTTTAGTAAATATATGTAGATCACCACGGTTAATACTTCACCGATACAAACAGCCTGTTTATATGCTGTTATCAGCTTGGAATTTATCTGAATATAGGCAAGAATTATCACGCAGAGTGTGCGGCACGTGCCCAAGACTTTCGATTTGACTCTTCATTTTGCCGGTTGACAATAATTTTGTGACTGCATGTTAACAATATGACTTGTAGTCTACACATAAAATAATTAGGTATATGCGAAGAACACGTTACACGGCTAAGAAAAATGCATCGAAATATAATGTCCTGTTTGTAATATAAGTCTGGACGGCCCGCCGATCTCCTGGCAGCAATATGTAACTATTACATAAGTTAATGATATTTACCATTAAAAGGAGATTTAAATAAAGATAATAGACCATTAGAAAAAGATCGCGCATTCAAAATATCCCGAAACATTCATGGCGTCTGTCACAAAGGTCCTTTGCTGCTGCCGCGTTGACGGCTGACGCCGCATCGCATTTCTCCCGAACGGAAGCGCCCGGCAAAAACTGCCTAAGATCTGGGCGAAACACGCGTTTGGCTGTGAGGCAGGGCCTCACAGCCCAAATTTTCACCATGCTAAATTTTAATGACTAGGCTGATTTGCGCCTATCAATTCATGTGGAAAAGCAAACATTCATGTGGAAATCATTTTCATGTGGAAATAACATGAAAATGAGACGCGTTTCAACTGTTTGGAAAATCGTTTTGTCTATGAAATAGTTTTTTGTTTATTATAACCTTACTAAAATTATTCAATATTTAGGACAAAATAAGATTATACTTTATATGTTTGGCTAATTTAGGTAAGGCACGGCCTCATCTGCCTCAATGGAAGAACGGCCACTGGCTTCTCAGTGTGTTATCCGGTTCGCACGGTGATTTCGTCTCCTATCCACCAGGCCTGTTACTCACCGGGGGAATTCACAAGGCTGAAAGGCCCTACGAGCCCGCCGGTTCCCAGAAGGCGCTGATTGTGAGCGGCGGCCGGTCTCCGCCTCACACACAGCCGGCCATCACGAGTCCAACGGTCCCCGGGCATGATTTCCGCTTTCCGCAGCCATCTGCAAGGCCACGCTGGACTGTACGGAGCGGATCGAGACAGTTACTGTCCGGCTGCAGCCAGCGGTCCGGCTGCAGCCGTCTGCAGCAGTCAGCGGTCCACGGCAGCCGTCTGCGGCAGTCAGCGGTCCACGGCAGCCGTCTGCGGCAGTCAGCGGTCCACGGCTGCAGCCGTCTGCAGCAGTCAGCGGTCCACGGCTGTAGCCGTCTGCAGCAGTCAGCGGTCCACGGCAGCAGCCGTCTGCAGCAGTCAGCGGTCCACGGCTGCAGCCGTCTGCAGCAGTCAGCGGTCCACGGCTGTAGCCGTCTGCAGCAGTCAGCGGTCCACGGCTGCAGCCGTCTGCAGCAGTCAGCGGTCCACGGCAGCAGCCGTCTGCAGCAGTCAGCGGTCCACGGCTGTAGCCGTCTGCAGCAGTCAGCGGTCCACGGCTGTAGCCGTCTGCAGCAGTCAGCGGTCCACGGCTGTAGCCGTCTGCAGCAGTCAGCGGTCCATGGCTGCAGCCGTCTGCAGCAGTCAGCGGTCCACGGCTGCAGCCGTCTGCAGCAGCCAGCGGTCCGACAGCAGCCGTCTGCAGCAGTCAGCGGTCTGACAGCAGCCGTCTGCAGCAGTCAGCGGTCTGACAGCAGCCGTCTGCAGCAGTCAGCGGTCCGACAGCAGCCGTCTGCAGCAGTCAGCGGTCTGACAGCAGCCGTCTGCAGCAGTCAGCGGTCCGACAGCAGCCGTCTGCAGCAGTCAGCGGTCCACGGCAGCAGTCAGTGGTCCGACAGCAGCCGTCTGCAGCAGTCAGCGGTCCACGGCAGCAGTCAGTGGTCCGACAGCAGCCGTCTGCAGCAGTCAGCGGTCCGAATGCAGCCGACAGCAGCCAGCGGCGCCGCCACCCACACCGGCCAACATTACCAACACTGCACATTGCACTGGTTCAGCATAACGCGCCTATTGCTTATGGATAGTAATCAATCCCGATTTTGGATTGTTTGTTGCTGCCAAGACGTACTGCAGTCCTTTGCAAGCTACTAATATGGCAGATGGGGATGGCGAAGAAGTTTAAATGATGTGTTCGCTGCTCTGAACTTTGAGACGCATTCATTCCTCTACACATGCCTTCCACAGGTGCCACCATTCGTAGAACTGCATATCCATTGGATGTCCTAATACACTGCATTCTGGACACTGTTAATCATTTCGTTCGTTATTGAATTATATGAAGTCATTTTCATCTTTCTTTCTTTCTTAAGCTTGTGAGTGGTAATTACTTTGGTGGGAGACCATCTGTGACAACCTTTCATTCCAGATCCAATGGTCAAGATCAAGATCTCAAGATCTCGACCACTAGAAAATATAAGTCTCCACTATGTAAGAGTGACCTACAGGTCCCAAACACTAGTCAATATCTCGACCACAGATCACGAGATGGTCAAGACATTACGCCTAGAGACGAGACTCGTTCATTGTTTTTTTTTTAGTTGATAATAACATTACTCTGAACTGAAATTGGTTAAATACCTGGATATGCTCTTGTACCGTAGCCGATTAGTACATATACGACCTGCTCAGTGCTCAATTATTATTATGTCAATACATAGGAAAATGTTAAAATAGGTAAGATTAAGATAAAACACCGATAATATTTGTTTCACAAATTGCCGCCCAGTTTCTCTGGCACGATTGGCGCGTTTCTCATCAGTGGTGCCGGTGGCCGGCCGCCGTACTGTGGATAGCCGTGATGGCCGATTGAGTCCGTTCTGTTCAGCCGAATTCGCCGCCGAGATTGCGCGCTATTTCCTGTCCACTGGCAGCCGGCCAGAGGCGAGCCCCCCCCCCCCTCTCTCTCTCCCTCTGACCGTGCCAGCCGGCCGCGCTGCCAGCCGGCCAGAAGCCCCCTCTCTCTGACCGTGCCGGCCGGAGGCGAGCCCTATCTCTGACCGTGCCGACCAGAGGCGAGCC
>JAXIVJ010014417.1:12500-34450 GCA_036785665.1 Chirona hameri | reverse complement strand
CTCTTTTTCGAGCGTTTATGAAGAAGTAAGCATAGGGTGAGAGCATGTAGGCTTTGGTTTCCAGTTGATGTGCCGGATGATGCTAACTAAGTACCTGGGCCAGCCTGTCAGACGTGGCAGCTGCGGATGTACGCTGCAGTACCTGGGGCAGATTGTGTTTCAGGTTCCAACAAGATCCCGAGGCCGGACCGACACGGGCTCGCCAGCCATCTGCCGAGGAAGGCGGACGATCTTATCGCCGATAAAATGCCTTACACCTGGAGCTTCTGTGATAGCAAGTTATTCATGCTGCTCAGGGTCACATATAATGACGCAGGACAAAACAGATATTTTGCAGTCAGTTCAAGCAATCTACAAACAATCTACAAACAAACAAACAATCATGGCTTACATCACATCGATGTAATTAATGTAATTGGTTAATAAATAAATAATGCCTATAAGTTGTCAATAATTCATGCAGTTGATGCAACCATAAACAACTTTTTAGCCTGCATATTTGAAAAAAAGAGAAATTTTTGATAATTTATACCCTTTTAAACCCACAAATAGGCCGCAGAAAAATGGAAAGCGATTATAAATGCTGGCGAAAGGAAACATGAGCATTGAAGGCCCACAGTCTGTGAGCCTTTGAGTAAAAATTTACAAGCAGTTTTAGTTCCAACGATGGAGACTCCCTACCACCATGACTCCCTGCCACCAAATAATTTGCAATTAAACTAAAATAAAATATGCAATGTTTTAAGCTCAATATAGCAGCTATTCGTCATTCAGCCGCGGCCTAGTATGTAAAATATTCAAGCAACACCTTTTGATTTAACATTGTACCAAACAACTAGCAAAATGATAAGGTTAATTTCAATTCTTAATTCTCTGTACTGTTAAAACGCCGGAAGCTCCGATAAAAGCGGCAGGCTCCGTAGTACCTCTAGCATACATATGACGCAACGACCTGAATGGCTCGAGAACAAACTCCACTTATACGAGTCAACGATCAGCCGGTGCAGAACCCATCCTTCACTGCAGCAGCCATAAACGCTGCCAGATATCGTCAAATGACTCATCTTTTATCATTTACAAAGGCAATAAAACTACGATTTACATAAATATTTATCAACCGTAACCTGTGACCACATGATACAATTCACGACCCGTGAATCATGCAAATGTCGCCTTGAATGGGATTCGAACACACCACCTGCCAATTACACCGCATTGGTAGAGACCCAGTGTTCTGAAATTGGGAAAATTACATGCAGATGATCATGCATTTACCAAAATAGTTACCTCCCAAAATACCTCTTAATTTGAAATAGTTACCTCCCATTCGCCTCCGTGATTTTTTTGATTTGTTAAAATATTTGTTTTACCTTACGTTTGTTCAGATACCTCCATACCTATTACCTACCTACATTTCACGTCGAAACATAGTTGATCAATTGATAGCTTTGTTCACTTGCTGGTTGCTGGGTGTTTTTTTTTCTGAGCCACTGCACTGGTGAGGAGAGGCGGTAAGAAAGAGGTAACTATCGGCATGTTTCTCTCATGTTGTATATACTCATTCAATAGCGGTCAGATTTGCACGAAAACGGAGCATAGTCTTGTATGGTCTGTTGAGAAGCTTTGGTATCATTTTTGGTGAAAAATATACATTCCTGTATTTTAGGTGATTTTGTTTCTTGCATCATGTCAATAGGTCCATTTTGACCTGCTTCGTGCAATGCTGTTATACATTTTGCAGACATTAAATAATATATTTGAAGACTGTAATGGCTTGAAAACTATTTCGCAAGCGACATGCATTATTTACAAGTAATGTTATAATTTACGTGGATTATTTTGGCTTTTACAAGTTGGAAGATTTGTTCTGTAATCTATCGTTATTCTGAGGAGGTAACACAAATTATAACGGGATGTTTTTATTATAAGATAATCTGCTTATTTATCACACACACAAAACAAAAACAGGTCATTAACAAAAACTTCAATCTTTTTTTTGTTCACCAGCCGAAACCATTTTAACCTCGGAAATGTCCAGTGAATAGTCTTGGAAAATGATTTAGGTTGCGATGTTTTCTGATGAGGTAATATTGTTTGCGGGGATTATTCAGCGCGAATAATTTAGCTGCCGCAAGGATGCAGCTAACCTGGCGCTGTTGATACAAAATAAGCTCCGGCGTCTAATTTCTTTGAGGCAGCTTACATTTTACAAACAGGGTATGTACGTATATACTGGTACAAAGGCTGCCCTAGGTTATGCAGAAAGTTGTTTGGTGTGGGCATGTTGATGTAGGAGTGGCGGCAGGTTGTCTTTATATGCTACCCTCGTTGTATTTATATGCTGTCCCTTATCTTATTTTTCTTCCCATAATTCAATAAGTTGAGAGAAGTGGGGTACCACTCAACTTTGGCATACCAGACCAAACATTGCAATGCATGGAGTAAGAATGTTTGTAATGCCTCTCCAAAGTGATTGCTAGGAACTTATATTGTCATAAATCTACCAATTAATGAAATTCCACATGTTAATATGTATGGGTAAATAAGGGCATTTGTCAATCATGCTTATAGGGTAAAAGCCTAATCTTCGGACACATCCTAACCTCAGACTTTTCATGCTATCAGACTAAAGTGCAGACAATACACAGTGTTTTAGTGAGTCTGTATTGCTTACATTCTGATAGCATGAAAAGTCTGAGGTTAGGATATGTCCGGGGTTACATCAGTTAACGATATTGTCTCAACTATGTTTTTGTTTTGCCCTAATGATTTACTTGATGGGTTATGCTAGAGGTTAGAGCACAGCTCGTCACTTAACCAATAATTAGTTCAATTATATCAATTCAGTGAAATAATAGTTTTAAATTTAAGATTTTCTCACATGATAGGCTAATAGTTGAACTATATTTTTGCATGGATATTTCGGAATACACTAGTCTTTCTCAGATCACCTCATAACACATTTCTGAACTTTGTGCGGTTGCTATGTATAAATATGGGTATGCTTCTGCATCCTACTTTTTAATGCAATGCTGCCTGAAATGTGTTTACAACTGTGAGCAAACTATTTAATTATATCAACTTTGTCATATTCCTCACAATCTTGAGTTGAACTGTGAACTGGATCACTATGCTTGCTGAATTGTGTATATCTTGGTTATATTATGCAATGTATATTTCAAAATGAAAAAATGTCAATTGGAAACTAGTTTGTATGTGGTTATGCTAACATTTAAAAATATTGAATTATATCAACTTATGTCATATTCCTTACAATCTTGATGAGGAGTTTCACCTCCGGATGATCACTTATTTGTGTAGCTACTGGTACGTGAGTAAAATTCAGATACATTTTGGTTTTCTTGCTTTTGTTACCTCTTCACATGTTTTTCCGGCAGTTTTGTTCACATATTTTTCTCTCTGCATGTATTCAAATAGTAATTTCAGAACACTGTTAAGAACCGCACGTTGCCAGTCGACCATACACCGTGTTCCAAAAGTCATCAATCGCAAACCCCACTCGGCTAACATCCTGGGATTGGCGGAGCGCTCCATAATTTACGTCCATCAGTGGTCCCAGCCATGTGGTACCTGGTGGCTGGCCTCTTCTCATAGGTATGCCGTACGAGCGGGATATCAGAGCGAGAAAAGGATGTAATAGGGTGACGATACGTGATTGTAATAGTGTGACGATACGTGATTGATGTCAGCGTGATTGATGTTTGTGTCCTGCGTAGACGCGCCGGCTGCCTTTCACGCCTACAGCTAATGACTCGACTCGATAGAGCTCCTAAGTATCCCTAACTTAGGACTCCTAGGTATCCGTGGCACCTGATGGCTCGCTTGTACACGCTAATTTAACATAATTAGACATGAATGTGTGGGCTATATCCACAAACAAAATATCAATGAGGCTACACTTGAGACTCACTCACCCACTCACCCACTTTCCACACGCATAGACTCGATGTTCAAAACGCATGCCCAGTATTCACGCTGACCTGATCAAACGGTTTGGCACCAAGAGTTACTTAGCACCAAGTGTTTGAAAAATGTACCGTATTTAGTAAAAACAAGATATACGAATATATAACCTGCGGCGTTTCAGACCTATATATAGCTTCAATCAATCCTTTAAGAATCCTGATATGCAGTGGCGTCGCCACGGTTTTAAAACTTGCGCGGACACATCATGCCATCGAACCATTCAAGCGGAAGGGGGAGGGGGGGACGTGATCTTTTCCAGGGGTGTTAATACAGTGTTGAAAGGAAATCAGTCGCTTTCATGATGGGATTTTTAGCGCTGAGATAGCAGTTTTGAAGGCCATGTCGAGAAATCACTTACTGCATACTCTGGTTGTAAGGACTCTCCTGCTGAGTATAATTGATGTTTTGTCCTGTCATTCAGCGTTGTGTCAAAAAACGTAGCGCTGTGTCGAGAAGCTTCATATGTAAGCATGCGATAAAAGCAGCGTTACTGGACCAGCGAACGAACCCTCCGCTATTTACAATATTATCCCTAGTTGTGTAAGCAATGATGAGATAATCATTACATTTGTACCAGACCTGTAGCCGACTCAGAGTTGAGTCACGAATCGACTCATGAGTCACAGGGGGGGGGGGGGGGCACAGGGGACACGCCCTCCCCCTCCTGAGCAAACCAGTTTACACTAGATAAAATGCGATTCTGCTGACACTCGGACCCCCCCCCCCCCGCCCCCCCGCCCCCCCCCCCCCCCCCCCTCCCGGTTAACATCAAGTAAGAATGCAACTTGTGATGAGTCAAATTAAGTCGACTCAAATATATTTTTCAGCCGAGTCGATTCAATTTTGTAAAACAGCACTTGAGTCAAGAGTCGAGTCAGTTCTTCGGCTGTGAGTCAGAATGAGTCGACTAAAAAAATATAGTCGTTACAAGTCTGATTTGTTTATCAAGTGAAGTCATTACTTATAACTAATTTTATAAGTAATTATTTTAACCAAATTCTGAGCTTTTTACAGCTCACTTCTATTCTTCTTTCGAAACACACAATGTGTGTGGACCAAGCACCATATCCTCCTGCGACCAAGCCGCTAACTGGAACTCTCACCCTGCTCCGAGGGATATGGGGGCCGGGACGACATTTTCAGAGGCCCGCCGAGGATTTGAACCCCGGTCCACGGCACAGAAAGCAAGTATCTTACCACTGCGCCAGGCTGCTCCCGAAGTACACTTTCGGGGGAGCAGCCTGGCGCTTTCGAGAAGAAAAAAATGGGGTATATCTGGATAATTTAGTCAAACTAATACCAAAACCAACATTTTCATGTACGAATACCCTAGTTAGCACATCGCAGCAATTTGCCAAAGTGACTAGTTTCCTTTTAAGGTCTAGTTTTTAAGTCTAGTGAACTAGTTCCCTTTACGTTTTTCCTTTTATATTAATATTTTGATTTATTTTTCTGCATTGTCTGTTGCCACTCCCTGAGTTCATTGGATGCTTGCAAAATTGCGAATTATTTTGGCTTATCATACGCTAGATATTTCGCTGAAACAACTTATTGCGATTGCTTTTAAATTTCATACAATCATACTTTCAATTATCAGAAGTTTTCGCCATATTTGTTTTAATTGAGATATCATTGTTTTCACCATGCAAGTGGCAGAAATGCAGAAAAAGACATTAAAAGCTGATTATCCATGGGCGGATCCAGAGAGGAGGGGGAGGGGGCAATGGGCCATGCCCCCAAACCGCCTGAAATCGGCGCACAATTTACACATTTCCTGATAAAGAAGAAAACCTAAGCAACTTTTACCAAGGAAAGTTTTCTTTTAAATCAACTAGCAATGTCTAAGCAAGCGAAATCCGATGAGTTTTCAGAATTGTGTGAGACTTTTAGGATTCCTGTTATCACTTCTCCATGCCGCTCTGCAGTCTGCCCCTCTCCGGTCCCTCCGGTCTCCGCCGACACACCCGTCCTGGTCTGGGGTATATTCAACACTCGGCCGCCACACCGGCACACCGCACATGGTCACGGCTACCGCCAGAGGGCTCTGCCGGTCAGCCAGGTCACAGCGGTCCAGATTCATACAAGTTACACGTATCAGCCAGCTCCGGCTCGATACGCCGGGCCGCCCCAATACACCGAGCCGCCCTGGCCCAGCCAGCTCCGGCTCGATACGCCGGGCCGCCCCAATACACCGAGCTGCCCCGGGCCGCCCCAATACACCGAGCTGCCCCGGCCCAGCCAGCTCCGGCTCGATACGCCGGCCGCCCCAATACACCGAGCCGCCCCGGCCCAGCCAGCTCCGGCTCGATACGCCGGCCGCCCCAATACACCGAGCCGCCCCGGCCCGCCGGGCCGCCCCAATACACCGAGCTGCCCCGGCCCACCTGTGAGGATTCATACAGCAATGCGAACACAACAATTCCCCCCCCCTCCAAAAAAAAAACATTCTGGATCCACCTATGTGATTATCTCTCTTTAGTCTGTACCTAGCCAGGGCTCGGTTTCTGCACCTTCGCCGTGCCTGGTGAGGGGCGTCTGAACGACCCCTCGAACTCGGCTCCTATGGTGAAAACGGAAGATACCGTTAATAGCTCGTCAAAATGCATTTCTTAACTATTTTAGTCATGTTTGGCTCATGCTAATATTAATCTGCGCTCAAGTGAGCCTCTGATACAACTTCCCCCCTTGTGAGGGGCCAAAATGATCACTCCCCACTAACTCGAAAACTAAAAGGGCTGGAAAGATGCAGAATAAAAACGCTCGAAAGCTCTCAATAAGACCATTTGAAGTCACGTCGGATACATTTTCCAGGGATGTAGGAAAGTCACGAAAAGTGTGTGTGTGGGAGGGGGGGGGCAGTGAAACTTTGATCCCGTTTTGAGAGAAACGCAACCCCTATGGAAGATTTCTTTGCAGTTTTGGACCCTTCTCGTCTTGGCGAACCTTTTCTTATCAAATTGTTTTTTTTTCTCACCAAGAAAAATACAATACTTTTTAGCAAAAACAAATTAGGCGAAAAGTGGGGCGGCCATAGCCTCCCTGTTCCTGCGCCTGCGGAAATTTGTGTTCAGGACAATATTTAGATCACCAGAAGTCATCAAAGGTAAAATTTTCCAAGTTTAGGACTTCGCTCCAGAAACACCAAACAAATCTCGGGAACTATGGTAGCTAGGAACAAACGGAGAAAATCAATCGAAAGCTCTTGAAAGAAGCAATCGCTTAGGTGTCCTCCAATTTTATATAAGGTCAATAGTTTAGGGTCTAGAGTCCAGAGGTAACCAATGGTCATATTGTCATTTTCTTCCAAAATGTTGTTCGTGCATAACGTTTGACCTAATCAAGACAGGGCAATAATTAGGCAATAATTGGGCAATAATAGGGCAATAATTGTAACGCCTCGACAAGACGCTACGAACCATACTTATGGTGACCGGATCGGGTCAAGTTCAAAATCTGACCTCAGGCCAAGGTCATTTGGTGACCCAGGTTGGTCATGTTGCATATGGGTAGACACATCTCGACGAGATAAACACTGTGGTACCAGTCACACGTCTCTAGCTAGCACATCTCTAGCTCTCCCGTTTGTTCCTTGCATTCCCTACAATTTCAGGAGGCACATCCAAACGCCTCCCTTCTCCAGCACGGCGCGAGTTAATACACTGTGCTTGGATCCATGTAAAATAAAACGCGCGTGCATCAGCGTTGTCAGCGCCAGGAGGAAGCCAATACAGTTCGGTAAAATTTCGGCCTGACCATTTATGGTACTGGACTAGTGGTTAACACGAAAGTTTGTTTGGCTCCCTCACGTATTTCGCAATATGTCGGTAAACTACCGCCAATGTCGTCCCAAAACTTTCAGTACCCTCTTTCACATCAAGCACCGCTCAATAAACGGCTAAACGTTTTAGCAATCACAAGCAGGCCCTTCCGTAAGGATTTTTGACTGGGTGGGCATTTTGGCGAGGCGGGCTTAGATTATGATGAGGGAGCACCAGTGGCTCCAGGGGCCTCTTTAGCCCTAAAGGGTAACATATTTTTTGCTCCTCTCTTTTGCTCCAATCTCATTTCCTCGTGATACCCATACGGTCTGATTAAAATAGCAAAATAGTGCTCCAGCCTTCAAAGCCTCAAATTTCGCGCCTCTTGGCGGCGCAATTGCTATGTGGCTGCCAATTTATTCTCAATATTAACACTTGTGACGTTTCAGGACAGTTATGTGCAGATTTGCATTCTAGACAAAATCCTACATTAGCAAAGTCTTGTTTGTACAGCGTACACCTTGCAACCGGCGAAGATTGGCAGCGCCCCAAGCCGTTTGCAACATTTAGGGATATAAAATACTAATCATGTATCAAATTAAAACCTAGTATGAAGGGAGCTAAACCAGTCTATGATGTTCGTAGGCATTACTTTTCTCTGTTAAAAATGCAGCCAATGTCCATTTTATATCAAATATGTGGCTCAAAATAATTAATTATTAAAGGGAAATAATTACCTTTTTATTTGTTAACAACAATTTCTTAAGCTACCGTTATGGTTTAAAAATGATGTGATCTAAATTTAAGAATGAAATACAATTATTCACTAATTCGAAGTTTGAAGTTTGGAAAAATTAAAAGCAAGTACATACACTTCTTTCGGAGTTCATGAGCGGTGTTTTGCCTCCACTATTGGAAACGCAACATATGTATACATATACATATACAACATATACATAACGCTTTTGTATCAATCTGTTCAACGTTGTTGAATTACCTCTCAGTCTCAACAAATCGCATTATACACTAAATAAGTCGTCTTGGGGGGCCAATTTAATCCGCCGAATGTATCACGGTTTTCTAAGATGTTTATTGATTGATTACGGAAAAACGGTTCAGACCAGTAAGGCGCCGTAGTTGGCGATGAACGAGCGAGCGCGAAATAAATGTACGGTGAATTTCAACCCGATCGGGCAAGTAGTTCCTGAGATACAAAAAAGGTGCGCACGTGCGCACTTGCAGATGCACCCCACCCATGACTTGTGGGTAGGCGGCGGCGGAGGGGTCCCTAACCACACACCAGATTTGAACACAATCGGCTCAGCCGTTCCTGAGATATATAATGGGGGTGTGCACGTGCGCACGTGCAGAGGCACCCCATCCCTGACTTGTGGGAAACTGGAAGTTGAGAGGCCCCTAACCACACACCAAATTTGAACACAATCGGCTCAGCTATTCCTGAGATATAGAATAGGGGTGAGCACGTGCGCACGTGCAGAGGCACTCCACCCCTGACTTGTGGAAAGGCAGCGGCTGAGAGGTCCCTAGCCACACACCAAATTAGAACGCAATCGGTTCAGCCGTTCCTGAGATATAAAATAGTGGTGTCCACGTGCGCACGTGCATAGGCACCCCACCCCTGACTTGTGGAAAATTGGCGGCAGAGGGGTCCCTAACAGACTTGTCAATGATTCAATGTGAATCGACTACTTTTGATTTAATCATTCTTATTTCAAATGAATGACTCATGAATCGATTCACCTCATGCGCAAACCTGTTGTGAGTCACTGATTGAATCATTCATACAGAGAAAATAGGCTGATTGAATCATTCATTGCTCAAAGAATCATTCTTTTTTGGTCGAACAGCATAAACTGCCCACAAAATATGCCAGCGGCCCAGCATTCATCTGTGCCCTGTGGACAAACCAGGCACTTAATGGCCAATTATATGAGCTCTGTGTCCTGAGCTGTAGCCTGTAATTCATCTATGCGTAAATAAAGCGAGGCTTTGTGTCCAACTCCAGTGGGCACAAAGCCACTGTTCAATCAGCCCTAACTAGGTGAATACCTTGGAACTGGTAGGGTTAGGGGTAGGTTCCTAAATACTTAGAAAAGGTAACTAACTCATACTTTGGTTCATAAATCACACAGTACACGCACACCTTTTTCACACGAAAAATTATCAAAAGGTAGCCACCCTTTCCTAATTTCTAGGCTATACCATATCAAAAACTAAATCATAAACAAACATTTGCATGACCTCCGCATGTCCCAAATATCACTGTCGCATCGGCGCCGCTTTATTCCACATCATGCTTTATAAAAAATAATACCTAATGCAAAATCAAAATAAATGTTCTATTCGCTTAAAAAAGTGAAACATAAAGTCATTAATGCTTTTGGAACTTGGAATTTGCTATTATAATAAATATTATAAATATCTTTTTATAATCTAAATAAACAACACGCGTGTCCAATTGGCTCGCATTGACATTCACATTCGGAAATACATTCGCGGACTATTTGGATTGGCTTAAAAATTGGTACACAGATAGATCACGACCTAGTGATCATTCTGGTAAAATCTTAGAGTCGCAAATTTAAAATCAAAGGAGTTAGAGCAGGTCAGATAGGTTTAAGGTCCAACAGCGGACTATTCCGATTTGCATGAAAATTAGCACACTGGTAGGACCTAACCTCCTCATCACGCTCATGAAATCTTAGAGTCGCACATTCAAAATCAAAGGATTTAGAGCAGGTCATATGTTTAAGGTCAAACAGCACACTATTCTGATGTGCATGAAAATTGGCACACAGGTAGAGCATGACCTCCCTATCACGTTCATAAAATCTTAGAGTCGCACATTCAAAATCAAAGGAGTTAGACAAAGGAGTCGACACTTCCCTTTAATGTTGAGTGATTGAATCAAGATTGAATCATTCATTATGGTAATGTTGAGTGATTGAATCATGATTGAATCATTCATTATGGTAATGTTGAACGATTGAATCATGATTGAATCATTCATTATGGTCCGTGAATCACTGTGAATCGACTCATGACAAATATGAATCATTGACAAGTCTGGTCCCTAACCACACACCAAATTAACACACAATCGGCTCAGCCGTTGCAGAGTTTTTGCGAGAGAACACTTTTCAACACCCTTCACGCAGCACGCGCAACGCGCAGTGGTAGCCACCCACATGAGTCAGCACCAGTCTCAAGCAGGGTAAGTTGGATGGGGCTGCTCAGCAAAGAAGTCAGCTTGTCAATCGGACGTGTGGTTGCAGAGATATGAGCTTCTCAAAAGTGTCGCCACGGGTCGGGCCGGGCCGGGCCGCTCATATTCAGATTTTTCCCATATACCGTGGAAAGACGAGCGAGCGCTTCGCGCTCGCTCGTAATAAATGTTTCACGAGTGCATTACAATGCATTGATTACCTGTATGTTGAAAATTCGTGGGAAAACATCCATTTTTTAATGAATCGAGAACACTAAATAGGTCCGGGGTCCGTGGTGAAACTAAACAGCTGATTTCAATGCACTTTTTCAAATGTTTGTTGACTTTTCATAGAAGTTTGGCACATATTCGCAAAAGATAGAGTGCATGAGGCATATTATATACCTTAATGATAAATAACAATGCGTAGGTAGGCTAATTTGAGATCAGACAGTGAATTCGTTACTGGTCAAGTACTTGTGAGTACTGTATTTTATATTTTTTCTTCTTCAAATATAATTTATGTTTAATAAACTTGATGATGATGATGATGATGACTACCGACCATTATAAGCGTAAAACGCTTATCAACTTTAACTTGAAAAATCTTTCGGTAGGAATACTAATATGCAAAATGTGATCAATTTACAATATATTTTGGTCTCATCTATCGATTTTAAGCAATAACTCCTTTTTTTGTGGAAAAGAGTCATTATTTCCCTTTAATTAAATATAGGCAGAATAACTGTTCGCGCTGCTTCGAAGGCGAAAAAAACAATTCCACAACTGATTACTGGCCGTTAGTAACGTTACCCGTTAGTGACATATTTCAATAACGGAGTATTTTCTCTTCTGTTACCAATTTTCTAAGGCTTCTCGGCTTACTGCTGGGATTTAACAGGCTTCTCTCTGGTTATAATGGAGTTGTGAGGGCATCCTAGCCAGGCGCCCCTCTAGTCAGTTCTTCGTCTGTATCATGTTCTCGGCTGCTGACCGGAGTTCCCGTGTCCCGAACACGAAGAAGTATAGCTGCGTCCGAAGCAGGATCTAGCGACCACAGCACGGAAACGCGGAACTCTCGCCAGTATATCTCCGCAGCAATGATTCCGTGCTGAAATAGTTTACAAGCATGTAGGCCGGCGGAGTGTTTTTTTTTATCTCCTGACTTTTAAGTTTGTACTGTCTACTTTTTAGCGTGGATGTGTGGTTTTAACTTTGCATCCATCTTAACCTGACTGCTGGAATAAACCGTCTTGCATGGAAAGGCGCTGAGATCGTGAATACAAATACAAAAAAAAAATGACGGGAACACGATGAAACATATTTATTTTATTATATCTGAACTCAGAAAGTCCCCCAAATCACACAGTAATGAGGGATGTCCAGTGCAGCGATTAGCACGGGCGTGGGAACTACTTTGAAGTTGACGGGGGCGAACTTTTTGGCAATACTACGACAAAAATTCAGACTGAAGAGAAGCAATGTGTGCCGCTCTTTTCCATGCCCAACGCTGCTTATTGCCAATAGTATGTCATATATTTAAGGACATGTCATATAAGGAAATGGGTCGCCTAACAAGCAACCACAAAACTAGAGAAAAACTGGTAAACATGAAGAAGGAGCGACACTGGTGCTAGGGTCACACAAAGCCGGAGAAGCGGAACTGGAGCTTTCATCGTACCTGAATCCAGAACCGGCGGGCTTGACTGACTCCCGAACCTGAGGTAGCTGGTGAAGTGATGTGCCATGCATTTATCGTTATACGGTCGTACTCAACCAAGTGAGCTGGCAAACCAATGCATTTAGAACACACGCATTTTTAAGAGAAAAGGCTTATCTTCTTATATATAAGTTAGTTATTTAGTTAGTTATTTTGTTTGTTAGTTAACTGTTGCCGAATTAAGGTCCATTAACACGCGCACTGCCGGGGGTTCGCGCCAACCACGAACTGCCGGGGGGGGGGGGATTTCCGCCCCCTAAGATATCAAAAACCACGCAACGTAGCGACAAGCGGAACCGATGGCAGATAGCTCAAGAAAGGCTCTATCGAAAGTACTTAGGTCATTTTTAGGTCAGGTCAATGTTGAAGTCACCAGAGGTCACCAAAGGTCAAATTCCGGCTATATGTATATGAGTGTCCTTGATAAAACCGTCTATATTTCGATAACTAAAAGAGTAAAAGAGTCTCGATAACTAGCGACGCGCGAAAAAACAAGTTCGATGGAGAATTGATTTGTTTGTTTTGCTGTCGCTAAGATTCCATCAGAATTGACCTAAGGTCAATAGGACCTAAGGAATAAGGTCAGCAGAAGCCATTTAATTTGAAACATTTTAATAATTGCCGAATTGTTTTAAAGAAATAACGTTTGACAGACGCACGATCTCGAGTAAAACAGATTTCACCATTGTGTTTCTCTCGTCAAGACGCATCGCATGATATTTTGGATGACCTAGTTAGGCCATATCCAAAAATTGGCCTGACCTGAGGTCAGAGTCAACTCTTGCATCAAGTGATTCGTCTCGACAAGCCGAATACAATAGTGAAAACCCCATTGTTCTACCTTGATTTGGTAAAGAGTTATTGAAGAAAAACCATACGTGACCTGGGGGTCACCCGAGTTGACCTCGTAGAGGTCAGAGAACAGAAATGTTACATAGGGCTTTGCATTTGGCACAAGAGTGGTGGAGCTGGTGAAAACTGGTCAAATTTAGCCATTTCCTATATATTTATACGTGTTTTCCTTTTCCCCAATGACATAATGGGGAGGTCACGAAATCGACCTGACCTTAGGTCACCGTTATACAAAATTAGAGATAAACGAATTGTAGGTACTTATCACCTGATGACATCTTGTGAGTTTCAAACCGTTTGGTCAATCACTTTGGCTGTGGCACAACCGCAAACATTTTAGAGGTGAGGTCACTTGACTTGACCTGGTGACCTGACCTGAGATGACTCGAGGTAAAAATTTCGCACCATGTGGGTAATTCATTCCCAAACAGCTGTGCCAAATTTCGCGGCGCTGTTCACCGCCGTTGAAACTCCGGTGACAATCCCCTTGATCTTATACAGAGTCGAGTGATCGTGTAAAAGTTGGAGGGGGGGGGGGGGGGAGCGCCCCCCCCCCCCCCCCTCCGCTCCAATGTTGGGGGGCGAGTTGACCCCACTGCCCCCACGGTTTCCACATCTCTGGCAATTAGTATAGCAGCGACTGTGCTGTGTAGATGTGGGTAACAGCTACCCAGATAATAATGAATGACTAGAATAATGACTCGAATCGTAGGTTGATGGACTCCCTACCTACACGTGATGGACACTGTGATGGACTCCCTACCTACACGTCGCCCGTCTCGCGAAATAATTTCGCCACAAACTCGCGCTTTTGGGATGTTGATGCATCCGGATCCCGCATGCGCCGGTCCTTGGCTTACAGGTACGCACAGACAAAGTTTCTTGAAAAAAGTTTATTTTCTTGTAAAAAATAGCAATGTACCCTGTCTTTTTTAGGTGGCATGGATACACTAGAACTGTGACGGTAAGCAAACTTTGATTTTCCGGATGGCCGGAGGCCCAATTTACACTGTTGACCTGGGCGGCATGGAAGGTGAAACGGGTGAAACCAAGTGGAGGCAAAATCAGTACCAAGGTCAGGGCCAGTCAGGCAGCATGTCCAACACCGCCAACAACAAGCGCTAAAATGAATGTATTTGTAAACAGAGCGTGATTATTGTCTTTCCATGCGCATCCAAATGATTCCAAACAGGACAAATTGACTACCGATAACATAATGGTTCTTTTGTTGCTTTTTGGTCACCGAGAGAGAAAGGGAGATTACGGATGCCCGTGATTTCATAGTTTACAACTGGGTGGGAAAATTCTCGCCACTGGGGGGGGGGGGGGGGGGCATTTTGGAGCACTGGGTGGGGATTTGCCCACCCAGTTACTTACTTACGGGAGGCCCTGATGACAAGAGCAAAATGCCAAAGCATCTTGCCATTTTCGCACATACTCCTATTCTGAACTCCAGACGAAAAACGTTAACATTTAATTCCAACTGGCTTATTTGTGCGTTCAAGTTGGGGAGGGTACAATATTTTCTTTCTTCTGTTGAGCAAAAAGTTCCATGAATAGAAGTAATTCGTCACGATTCGTCACAATTAGACCATCAGAAGATAACTAGAATATACCCCCCGAATATACAGATGTCAGGTATCGATATATCTGATTCTACGCCTTCAAATGGTTCCGCAAACTTGTACAGACAGTCCGTACAAGTTTTTGAAGGTTCGCCAACTTGTACGGACACTGTCGGTACTGTCCGTAGTGGTGGCGACGCCCATGCTGACATGCTTAATTGCAGTACATCCCTTGCCACGCTCATTCGGACGAAAAATTCTACCTCCGACTCATTGCAGTAATAATTTAAAACCGCCAATCGTATATGACACTGATAATTCGTCTGGTATACACAGCAACTATACACGCCACATTTAAGCCGTCATGCTCTAACCCTATCACTTATCCACTCAGCCCAACGCCCGGTTCCCTGTGTCAGTCTCTGACTAGACGGCGCAGCTTCCTCTCGTCTCCGCCGCTCCAGCCTGGTCCAGCCCGGCTATCAGTCTCTGACTAGACGGCGCAGCTTCTCGTCTCCGCCGCTCCAGCCCGGTCCGGCCCGGCTATCAGTCTCTGACTAGATGGCGCAGCTTCCTCTCGTCTCCGCCGCTCCAGCCCGGTCCGGCCTGGCTATCAGTCCTGACTAGACGGCGCAGCTTCCTCTCGTCTCCGCCGTTCCAGCCCGGTCCGGCCCGGCTATCAGTCCTGACTAGACGGCGCAGCTTCCTCTCGTCTCCGCCGTTCCAGCCCGGTCCGGCCCGGCTATCAGTCCTGACTAGACGGCGCAGCTTCCTCTCGTCTCCGCCGTTCCAGCCCGGTCCGGCCCGGCTATCAGTCCTGACTAGACGGCGCAGCTTCCTCTCGTCTCCGCCGTTCCAGCCCGGTCCGGCCCGGCTATCAGTCCTGACTAGACGGCGCAGCTTCCTCTCGTCTCCGCCGTTCCAGCCCGGTCCGGCCCGGCTATCAGTCCTGACTAGACGGCGCAGCTTCCTCTCGTCTCCGCCGCTCCAGCCCGGTCCGGCCCGGCTATCAGTCTCTGACTAGACGGCGCAGCTTCTTCTCGTCTCCGCCGCTCCAGTCCGGTCCGGCCCGGCTATCAGTCTCTGACTAGACGGCGCAGCTTCTTCTCGTCTCCGCCGTTCCAGCCCGGTCCGGCCCGGCTATCAGTCCTGACTAGACGGCGCAGCTTCCTCTCGTCTCCGCCGTTCCAGCCCGGTCCGGCCCGGCTATCAGTCTCTGACTAGACGGCGCAGCTTCTTCTCGTCTCCGCCGTTCCAGCCCGGTCCGGCCCGGTTATCAGTCTCTGACTAGACGGCGCAGCTTCCTCTCGTCTCCGCCGTTCCAGCCCGGTCCGGCCCGGCTATCAGTCTCTGACTAGACGGCGCAGCTTCCTCTCGTCTCCGCCGTTCCAGCCCGGTCCGGCCCGGCTATCAGTCCTGACTAGATGGCGCAGCTTCCTCTCGTCTCCGCCGCTCCAGCCCGGTCCGGCCCGGCTATCAGTCTCTGACTAGACGGCGCAGCTTCCTCTCGTCTCCGCCGTTCCAGCCCGGTCCGGCCCGGCTATCAGTCCTGACTAGATGGCGCAGCTTCCTCTCGTCTCCGCCGTTCCAGCCCGGTCCGGCCCGGCTATCAGTCTCCGACTAGACGGCGCAGCTTCCTCTCGTCTCCGCCGCTCCAGCCCACTCCAGTCCGGCTATCAGTCTCTGACTAGACGGCGCAGCTTCCTCTCGTCTCCGCCGTTCCAGCCCGGTCCGGCCCGGCTATCAGTCCTGACTAGATGGCGCAGCTTCCTCTCGTCTCCGCCGCTCCAGCCCGGTCCGGCCCGGCTATCAGTTTCCGACTAGACGGCGCAGCTTCCTCTCGTCTCCGCCGCTCTAGCCGCCCCAGCCCGGCCGCGTCTGACCTACCCCACTGCAGCTCGTCCGGCGCGGCCCGCAGGATCGATCCCTCTCAGTGTCAGCACGGACCGCGCCCCGCCCCCGCCTCCGCCCCCGCCCCCGCCCCGCCCGCCCCCGCCAAATAAGCCGACCGCGCCACCGACCCAAATTGCCAAAACATTTTAAAGAGCAAACACGCCGGGAGGTGGGTGTTTGCGGTGGGGACTGGGGAGTGCCGAGTGGAGTGGCCGGAGTGAAGGGTGCGAGCCGACCCGCTCGCCGTGTGCGCGCGCCCCGCGTGCCGCGTCCGCGTGGAAAGGTGACAGCAGCCGACGACGGGCCGACAGATGAGCCATGTTGTGAGGGAAGTCGGGCGTGGCGGCGGGGGAGGGCAGGCGAGTTTAAAGAGATGGCAGTCTGGCGTGACCGGCCTGGCTTTGTTTGGACTGTTTTTGGCTTTCTATGATTACGTGGAAAGGTGTTTGCTTCGGGGTGTTTGTGACGTGGCCCAGCGCGTTTTTGGTGATCTAGTGATTATCTAAATCTGCAGCCTGATAGCACAAAGGTTCAAATGACCGTCATAAATATCGTTAATGGCTCGCTGGACACGCCCAACCGGCAATTAAAAGCATTACAGTGACCGTGCAGTTTGCAGGCACGGCTGAAGAGAAGAGTCATGTTTTCAGGAAGGTACAGAGCCACACACTGCACCGTCTTGACACATACTGTCTGACACATACTGTCTGACACATACTGTCTGACACATGCCGTCTGACACATACTGTCTGACACATACTGTCTGACACATACCGTCTGACACATACTGTCTGACACATACTGTCTGACACATACTGTCTGACACATTCCGTCTGACACATGCCGTCTGACACATACTGTCTGACACATTCCGTCTGACACATGCCGTCTGACACATACTGTCTGACACATTCCGTCTGACACATTCCGTCTGACACATACTGTCTGACACATACTGTCTGACACATACTGTCTGACACATTCCGTCTGACACATTCCGTCTGACACATACTGTCTGACACATTCCGTCTGACGCATACTGTCTGACACATACTGTCTGACACATTCCGTCTGACACATTCCGTCTGACACATACTGTCTGACACATTCCGTCTGACACATGCCGTCTGACACATACTGTCTGACACATTCCGTCTGACACATACTGTCTGACACATACTGTCTGACACATTCCGTCTGACACATGCCGTCTGACACATACTGTCTGACACATTCCGTCTGACACATTCCGTCTGACACATACTGTCTGACACATTCCGTCTGACACATGCCGTCTGACACATACTGTCTGACACATTCCGTCTGACACATTCCGTCTGACACATTCCGAAATAGTTCGCATCTCCGACAAAACAAAATCAAGTTGAATCCCATCCTCTGTCGACAATACATACTGCACTGGTATACGTGCTATGATTATGGAATGCCGGCAGCGAACATTGTATCGGCAGCGGATTTCTGCAGGCTGTGTACCCTGTACAGGGAGGAGCGGGCGGCTCCGCTGTACAGGGCACATACTGGGTGGCATGTCAGCTCCGCCGTGGCTCGCGGGACAGTTCCGGCTGTGACAGAGCGCTGAGTGCTGACAGGGACACGCCGTCGCCGCGAGCCGCCGCGACCCGCCGCGAGCCGCCGCGGCCCGCTGAGCTGCAGCTGCTGACAAACAATGGACCAGCGGCCTCAGACGCCTCTCCAGGGCGCCGGCCATATAGGACGGCCTCACGGCCCAGATTTAGGTACCCGTTCCGTGTACTCTCCACAGCTGCTCCTGCAGGTGTGTACTGTCTATCGGACCGGACGCTTGTACACGCCAAAAAGCCAATTTGGCTCCGCCGCTAGAGAGCTCGGAAGGCATTCTTGCCGTCACAGAGTGAGACAATGCGGCGGCGTTGCGGCCGTGATGGCCTCCATTAGAGCTGTGATGTCGGCTGTTGTGACGCGCGGATCACGTCAGGCGACTAACAATCGGTCCAGTTGTTCACCGGTCGACGGCCCGGCCGCGGCGGCGGCGGCGGCGTCGCTGTTTTGTTGGAGCTGTGTCGCCGCCGCGGCCTCCATTGACAGCCGTGTATTGTGACAATCCGAGATAAGCGGCTCTGTGAGTGAATAGGAAGCAGGTCTCAGCAGAGGGGCGCCAGAGGTGTCCCATGGAGATGAGGGACGCGCCGTGATAATAACCCGAACACCTGTCACTCGCCTCCCTGCACTCGAGTCTCACCGCTCACTGGGGTGTGGAGGGTCACTGGCCTGTAACCGTGGCGATGGCGCCCCATTGAGAGTAATGACTCGGGTCCCATGGCGGGACTTAAGGGTCCAATGGTCCAAACAACCGGTCACCGCCTCGATCTGCGTATCGGCGTGATGATGTCAGGCGGTGAGGTCAAATGTGTCTCGCTTTTCCTACCCAAGTACGTTTCAAATAATATTTTGAGACTTCTAACCCTTACAGTGGATTGTTTGCTTTCACCGTAAGGCTCCTACCCCCAAGTAAATAAGCATTTATACAGCGGATAACAACTGATTGTGACTTTTAAAGGATATTCCCACCTTTCTGAAAATTGTCAATATACGCCGGTTGTAGTGCAAAATATAAAGTACGTGCTGCTTAAACGATTATGATATTTTTATCTCTCGAAAACGTCACTTAACTTGATTTTTTGTTTTGAAAGATTGGGGTGATGATGTCATTAATGAGCACTAGAGAGACCCTTTAAGCTGCCAAATGACCAGGGGCGTAACCACGAGCTCGAAGTTGCTGGGTACACTGGCTGACCACAAACGTTTAGTCCTGTCCTAACAAAATATGCCCTAACAAAACTACACGAATTTAAGCCACTTCAATTTCTAGTGCTGTTTTTTACGTTTTATATTTAACTTTAATTAATTTTAACTCTATTTTATTCAGCTGCATCATTGGGAACTGATGGGCTGTCGCGTCTCCTAATGTGGATGGCACATCCTACCTCAAAGTCTTATGTTGTTGTAGTTGCGCCCATACCGGGGCGCCCTGGCTCCAGCGGCCAGCAGGGGCGCCTATAGGGGGACACGTCAAAAGGTACTGACAAATGGCGTTGGGGCGACATCACACGGTATTTGCTTGTACCGGCGCCTACTGTCCGGTTTAGAAGGGCACCGGTTCCGCTCCATGGGGGTGGCATTTGCCTCAGGGACGCCTAATGTCTGACTTCCAGGACGCCTTTACTGTCCCTAGGGCGCGATTTACTTCTAGGATTGCTCATGGCCCAATGCCCAAGGGCGCCTGTACTGTTCGGGGGCGCAAATTGCATATAAAAAACGTATGGGGGGGCGCCTTCAGCGCCGGCCAAAAATGGTACGGACATTCCGTACCGCACATAGAGGCGGCTACGCCATGGGCGTCTATTGCAAGGTATGGCGTCTTCGGCGCCAAAGGCAGGGGCAATGGAATGACAGAGGCGCTCGTGGAATGACTCAATGGCCCGGAGGGGCGCCTTCGGCCCAGAGAGGCGCCTTCGCGCAAAGGGAGTGAGGAGGGCATGACCCATGCCCCTGAATACGCCACGGCTTGCTAAATTATGTGGTAGGCTATCAAAAACTTCTTGATCTGTTTTCGTAGCGGGAAACGTAAGACAAACTACTGTCGCCTCAAATATCCACCATAACTGCTTATTTGAAAGATATTCTTTACATGCTGCACCTCTAATATACAGATCAGCAGAAATGTCATGTCATTCTATACAAATCCCGTGTATTGAGTACTATCTGGCACAATATCAAAAGTAGCAAAATAGTCGAGCCGCAAGCCTTGTCGGCCCGCATCTATGAACCCAGCTATGTCTGAACATCTGGCTGGCAACCCAAGGGTTAGTCAGGGCACCATTTACCCAAATGTGTTCAATTTTTTCAATCCAGCACATTCTATATCAATGCAAAGTGAACGCACCTACGTTTGGTTGAACTAAATTTAAAGGTTTCCTTGATATATATTTGTATTGAAGAAAAACTTATCGTTTTACTTTTGCATCAATATTGACTTCTCGGCACATTTGAAACTAAATTAATGCAAGTAGGTTGTCTTCAATTTGTACTGGGTACAGTATGTGGAACCTTCAAACCAAAGCACGAAAGTAAATTCAACATTATACCATGGTCATTTATACACGTTCACGTCATGCGTAGTTTGTTCTCAGAGAATTACAGTTTAATTCGCTTATTTTTGGCAAACGCTGTAAATATTCTACATGTTAAACTCTGACTTGTTTTTAGCCTCGAACAACCCTTGTCATCATCTGTCAGACTGACGGCATATGTCGTCGTCGAATGTATCTGACATCTGGACTGTTCTGTCTGGTCCCTCAGGTCCAGACCGCGGCTCTTCAGTGCCCGGAGCGCGGGCCGTTTCGCCGCGACCGTCACCAGCAGCCCGGGTCTTTTTGTACCACCTCCTCGGTCATTAATTCCCCGCTCCGAGACGAGGCTCATTTCTTGCGGCGAAAGTTGGTGGCGTCGCTCGCCTCTGTTCGCTGCTTGTTTACCAGCGGCGGACGACGCCTCCTGGGGGCCTCAGCCTTACCACTTGACCAGCCTTACCAGCGGCGGACGACGCCTCCTGGGGGCCTCAGCCTTACCACTTGACCAGCCTTACCAGCGGCGGACGACGCCTCCTGGGGGCCTCAGCCTTACCACTTTACCAGCCTTACCAGCGGCGGACGACGCCTCCTGGGGGCCTCAGCCTTACCACTTTACCAGCCTTACCAGCGGCGGACGACGCCTCCTGGGGGCCTCAGCCTTACCACTTTACCAGCCTTACCAGCGTCGGACGGCGACACCTGAGGGCCGGTCAGTCGCTTACCAGTTACCACGCCTTACCACCTGAGGGGTGGCCAGCCTTCCTGTTCACTGTGTCGGCGGGTGGTTTTTCAGCAAGGCTTCATCATGTTCAGAGCTCT
>JAXIVJ010014417.1:0-7500 GCA_036785665.1 Chirona hameri | reverse complement strand
TAGCCGGCTAAATGCGCGGCTCGTCAGCCCGTCTGCCGCCTTCCGCCGCGCAGGCATTGCGGCGGCGGGGCGCTGGGGAGAGGCTGTTGTATGGGGCGGCGAGAGAGGTGTGGCCGGGGGCGGCGGGAGAGGCTGTGGCGGGGGCGGCGGGAGTGGCTGTGGCGGGGGCGGCGGGAAGAGGCTGTGTCGGGGGCGGCAAGAAAGGCTGTGGCGGGGGCGGCGGAGAGGCTGTGGCGGGGGCGCGGGAGAGGCTTGGCGGGGGCGGCGGGGATGAGGCTGTGGCGGGGGCGGCGGGGAGAGGCTGTAGCGGGGGCGGCAGGAGAGGCTGTGGCGGGGGGGCGGCGCTTCCAATCTCCCATCCAGCAGAGAGGGCGCCAGATGGCGGGAACGGTAGCGAGCCGGCGGGAATGTCAGAGTGGCTGTTCCCAGTCTCATCTGGCTACTTCCAGCAAGCCAGTACTGACCCTAGGCTTAGTCAACCTGTGCTGTAAAAACAAGGTCCAGGTATATCGTATACGAATGCACTAGCCTGAGTAAGTACCAATAATTTAATGAGCCCAAATCGCGTAGATATGCCTAGGTATTACGACTATGATAGATTGTACCAATCTATACCAAGTATTACGAATGAATAGATATGTACCATATCAATAAACACATGCTGCAGAAGCACTCATCAGTCCTCGAGGGTAAACAAAACTTTGCCTCGCAATATCTAAAGATGTCAATTATCATTATAATCTGAAGTTATCCGCCCTTCGTCTTTTTCATTTCCTGCTAGTTCTTTTCCACTCCCATCTAACTGGAAAGTCTTTTGAGTTTTGCCTGTCTTGACAATGAGGCTGAAATCCCAGTCTAGGCCGTCTCTGCACAGGCCACCGTCACCCAATCCCACCAGGCCTCCAACTTCACAGCTGTTCGGCTAACTTGGCCGCGAGTTTGGAACAGGTAGCTGTGTTGGCGAAGAACGCTCCCTAACCCGACACCGGACGGTGGTCGGCAGAACGAGCCACTGTCCGCCGTCATTTTCCACTCAACCTCGGACCCCAGCACTGTCGGCCGGCTTCTCGGAATGGCATTAGTCCGGTGACCTTTGTGCTGGGGGACAGTGTCCGGAACGGTGAGAGGTGTCGAACTGGTTCGAGCCCGGACGACGAGCGGCCGTATTTATAATGTTGTCACGCATGTGATATGTCGGGAATGGACCTGCACCTGGCTGCTATCGAGCCTGCTGTAGGCAGATTGCAGCAAGCATGATGAGACGCTAAGTAGCCTCATTTCATGGATATCGCAACAGTGTTGTCAGTCAAAACATTTCATGCGGATCATTGGCAATCATTCCAATGAAATAATGCATAAAGTACATTCTGTATTTGTTTATAATTCTGACTTTACGATGAGCTCTGTATGAAGGGTGAACACAAAATCCACACAAAAACAACAGAGCAACACCAAATTCCAACTTTTCTTCAATCAAGTTTCTCATCCGATCCTCCTGGAGGACCTGCATCTTAGGTAAATTTTGAGATGCGTGCGGACGATTACAAGAAAGGTTCGAATCGAATTAAAAAAGGACATGCTTAGAGTCCGGTAGCTTGCATTGCATCCGTGTGTGGACAGTGGTATCCAGTGATCTGACCATCAACCCTCCACCGCTCACTCTCGTCTGATCGCCCCCTGTCAGCCCAGTTCCATCGCCCGATCTCCGGCACATCGCCTGCGGCCACGCTCTAGGCCGTGCAATCAATGTGTCCGTGCCGGCGCCCGGAGATGTGGCGCCGACGCCGCCGCCGCCGCCGCCGTCGCCATCCACAAGCAGACTCCGCGCCGTCGTGGCCGGCCGAGAACAAGCCAAACTTGTCTGCAGCCGCGTTTAATCGTCTTGTTGTCGACAGCGCGGGTAATGATCAGCTCCCGGTACAGGCCGCGGAGAACGAGGTCACACAGAGAGTTCGTTCAATTTGCCGGGAAAGTTATCTCTCTCCCCCGTCTCTCTCCGTTCGCCAGTCTCTTGATGCGCCGCCCAGCGGGTGCTTTTTGCCGATGATCGACCTCAGGGAGAGGCTGCTCCACTTCCCGACAGCTTTACAGACCCAGCTCTCAGTTCTAAAGACCCCGGCTCTCAGTTCTACAGACCCCGGCTCTCAGTCTACAGACCTCGGCTCTAGTTCTACAGACCCCGGCTCTCAGTTCTACAGACTCCGGCCTCTCAGTTCTACAGACCCCCGGCATCTCAGTTCTACAGACCCCGGCTCTCAGTTCCTACAGAGCCCCACGCTCTCAGTTAATCAGGACCCCAGCTCTCAGTTCTACAGACCCCAGCTCTCAGTTCTACGACCCCGGCTCTCAGTTCTACAGACCCCAGCTCTCAGTTCTACAGACCCCAGCTCTCAGTTCTACAGACCCCGGCTCTCAGTTCTACAGACCCCAGCTCTCAGTCTACAGACCCTAGCTCTCAGTTCTACAGACCCAGCTCTCAGTTCTCACAGACCCCGGCTCTCAGCTCTACAGACCCCGGCTCTCAGCTCTACATACCCCGGCTCTCAGCTCTACAGGACCCCGCTCTCAGCTCTACATACCCCGGCTCTCAGCTCTACAGACCCCGGCTCCTCAGCTCTACTACCCCGGCTCTCAGTTCTACGACCCCGCTCAGTTCTACAGACCCCGGCTCTCAGTTCTACAGGACCCCGACTCTCAGTTCTACAGACCCCGGCTCTCAGCTCTACATATATCGACTCCGCACACTCGGCCAGTCGCCGTGGTGGCGGCAGGCAGAGTCCGACCTAACAAGTGCCACATGCAGTCCACACAGCCGGACACATTCACTCAGACCTGCAGGGTGAAATGCATACTGACAAATGATGACACACGAGCCGAGTCCGGCGTGCCCGATGACGAAGCCGTTGCTTCGTGTTCTTCCGGAGGCTCCAAACATCAAAATAAGGCAAAACTGTTCATGTATCGGACTGAACCTTCACATACATGACGTGCAACGAAAACATGCACAATGCAGAACAGCAAAGTCAGCCAGCATGAAGTGTGTGTCCAGTTTCCACACTTCCCACGTTTGGCAACACAATTAATATGCTCAAAACTGCATATTTTAAGATCCCAAATACACTTACTCCAGATAAGATCAATAAGGCGCGGGTCTGGTATAATTGTCGCCCTGCGCAACCCTGCCATGTAATTCACCTTGCGTGTCGGAATGTACACCTGACCCTACCATTAGGGGCGCTCCAGTTAGGGAAGGGTCCCGCGTCTGGGGCCCCGGCTGGGGGCGCCCTGATCTGCCCGAGAAACCTACAGCAGGCGGACAAAAATGCCGGGAAATCTGTCAGCCAGGTGACAAAAACCAGCCGACGGAGCGAGGCCAGAGTACGCTCTGAACACTGGACAGGTCGACGCATCCTTATTATCGTATTTTTTCTGTGCGCGTCCTGATGAAAAGGCACTCGGGGGCCCATATATTACCGGCGGATATTGGAAACCGGCAATGTGCGAGAGTGGTGGGGCGTCCCGTGTCCGAGCCGCCGCCGTCCCCTCCCCTCTGATTCCACCGCCCGGCCCGGCCCGGCCCGGACCCGGCGACACCCACCCCGCCGGCACACGGAGGTTATCGTCAAATGGAGAAACGCAGGACGTCTCGACAATTAACTGGACACTAAACTGGACACCCTGGTAGGACCTTAACACAATTGCTCAGTGGTTATCATTCAGCTCATCGCGACATGAATCAAAAGTGACGCTGTTCAATTTGTGCTTGCACTGAATGTTGTATTGCATTCTTCCGGAAGTGCGTTCTTCTAAAAAAACATATCCGAAGTTTAGATGGGAACTCTGCTGTTTTCACATCTACCCTAACACACTACCCTAACTGATAACTCACTGTCGAATACAACACATACATATTAAAGCACCATTACAAACAACCTACCCACCTTCATACCACTGGGCAGATGGTCCGGCCATGGAGTGGAGATAAGGTGTAACCAGAGGCGGTCGCAGGGGGGGGGGGGGGGGAATCCGGGCCATGCCTTCCCCAAAAGCCCAAGGGGGGGACATATCTTTTTGCTCCCCCCCCAAGTCACATGGGGCCCCAGGTGGGCCCGGAGTGCCGGTAGAGGCCGGAGTGGGCCCTTCGGAGGACAGAGTAGGCCTCTGGAGGCCACATGGGGGTCCTCTGAAGCTAGAGGGGCCCTCTGGAAGTCACCGTCAGCATGGACCCTATGAAGTGAGAGTGGCCGTCGTGAGCCAGAGGGCCCCGCCCCCTGGAGGTCAGAGTTGGCCTTATGAAGGCAGGAGTGAACCCTCTGGAGGTGAAGCTGGATGAGCGCCTCCGAAGGCCAGAGCTGCCGTCTGAAGGTCAGAGTGGGGTCCCAGGAAGGACCAGAGGAGGTCCACTAGTATCCAGATGGTCCTCTGGAGCTAGAGTGGGCCTCCGGAGGTTACACAGGGCCCTCGGAGGTCACAGCGGGCCCTATGGAGCCAGATGGCCCTATGGGTTGTCAGAGTGGGCCCTCTAGCAGGCAGGAGTGGGCCTCCTGAGGTCAGTGTGGGCTCCCTGGAGGCCTGCTAACGACCCGTCAGCATAGCAACACCCTCTCAGCTGGGCAAGGAACAGGGCGTAGCTCTCCAGAAAAAGAGTGTGTGTGTGTGTGTGTGGGGGGGGGGCTGAACTGGGAACATCGCTTACAGTGCCATCAATTCACAAATACAGATTGGGAGGCAGGCTACGACCGCTCTGGGTGTACAAAGATTGCTGTTGCGAAGCAGGACTCCATGGCTGACTAAAAACCGGTGTCATAAATTTGCACAGGATAAATATGCGAAAATTACAATCCACAAAGCACAGATAGACGAATAATTTTTGAATGAAGGATTCCGATGAGCGAAGGTGCGAGTTATAGAAGTTTGCGCGATGTTTTGCATAGAAACCCTCACATGTCTTACACAACCAATGTCTGACATAGCAAGTGTTCGTGGTTCATCTATCCTGTTTTAATGAGCCTGCCCGTGGATGTTAGTCTGGTGTTCGTCCGGCTCGTGAATGAGTCGCCACACGTGTGTGACACGTGTGACACGTGCGGCCTCCGACGCTCGCGCGAGGCCATTTGCTCCCGGTGCCTGACATCTTTATGTACTGGTTTACAGCCATATATCACACTGTGAGTTGGATATTCGAGTCGACCAGGCGCTGCAGCCTGACAATGACAGCCCTGGACATCTGCAGTGTTCTGGATACGTGGAGCAAATGTGCTGATTTATCGAGCATCATCCGCACCCAGTGTCCGCGAAATACGGCTATTACCATGATTACCATGAATCGTTACCGGAGAAGTGGTACGCTAAGCTGCAAAGATGCATCAGCAAGAAGCAACTGAGCCGTTTTATGTTTGATGCAGCTTCAACTATCAGCTTGGTTGTATCGTTAAATGCTGCGATGGAACTGATACCCTGATGTGTAATATGAGGCACTTAGGTGTTGGTTATAAACGTGCAACTGAATACGTCGCAGCAAAACTACATCTCGCACTGAAGGCTAACGGATGACGAAAACACGACAGGAACTGGTCTGCATAGCTACAAATGCAGCGCTACCTGATACCAACCGCATCCATGACGCCTGACGATGGCGTCCTCGTCATGACGTCATGACACCTGGCGTGCTCGGCGGGCAGGAAAATAAATCGACTTCCGATCGGGCGATTGCATCATAACATTGGCCGCCTTTTCCGATGGCCCGCTGTTATGACGGCCGACACCTTGTCAGATCTGACAGCTGACACCTGGACGGCCGACACCTGTCCAGATCTGCCGCTGACACCTGACGGGCCGACACTTGTCAGATCCTGCCAGCTGACACTGACGGCCGATACCTTGCCAGATGGACAGCTGACACCTGAGGCTCGACACCTTGCCAGATGACAGCTGACACCTGACGGCCGACACTTGTCCAGATCTGCCAGCTGACACCTGACGGGCCGAACTTGTCAGATGACAGCTGGACACCTGACGGCCGACACCTTGTCAGATCTGCCAGCTGACACCTGACGCCGACACCTTGCCAGATGACAGCTACACCTGACGGCCGACACCTTGTCAGATCTGACAGATGCACCTGACGGCCGACACCTTGCCAGATGACAGCTGACACCTGACGGCCGACACCTTGTCAGATCCTGCCAGCTGACACTGACGGCCGGACACCTTGCCAGATGACAGCTACACCTGACGGCCGACACCTATGTCAGATCTGCAGCTGGACACCTGACGGCCGACACCTTGCCAGATGACAGCTGACACTGACGGCCGACACCGTGTCTGATCTGCCAGCTGACACCTGACGGCCGACACCTTGCCAGATGACAGTGGACACATGACGGCCGACAACCTTGATCAGATCTGCCAGCTGACACCTGACGGCCGACACCTTGCCAGATGACAGATGACACCTGGATGGCCGACACTTTGTCAGATCTGACAGCTGACACCTTGACGGCCGACACCTTGCCAGATGACAGCTGACACCTGACGGCCGACACCTTGTCAGATCTGACAGCTGCAGCTTAAGAGCATATTGATTGTTGATGTTGATTTATTTAACAAAGCAAGAACAAAGAATAATGTGAGGGAAAGGTGCAAATGCACTTTTAGCGCTTATGACTAGGCACCATTTCCCGACTCACGAACATACATGTGGCACACTCACACACAACCCCCGCAAACGCGAGACCGCCCCCCTCCCGCCGACTTATTATAGCAGCACTACCTCAGGCCGATGCACCAAGGCTGCGTCACGGTTTACCTTCAAAGCGTTTGTATGCTTAATATATCTTTGCCAACAGCTGTAGCCACAGCCAGACCAGCAGAGTTATCAGAGTATGACCCGTGCCAAAATATCACTAATATGTGATTGTTTTTTAACTGGCTGTAATCTGCAATAAGTTTTTATATGTTATTTTCTAACTCAACTCTGGGATAGTTGTAATGATGACAGAAGAAGAAAAAATGCTGAACTGTTTCAGCAGTTTTTCCACAGCTGCAATTTGGACTGTTAGTTGTGACCGATGTATCTGAATAGTAGATCCATTTAGGTGGACATGCCAAGCCTGAGCCTGTTATGGAGCATATTATTAATTTAAATCCATAACTGAGTAATTGGGGGTTTTGCTCAAATCATACATCTGAGCAACTACTTGTTTGCAGGAACGGGCACTTGAGCATGGATCTGACTTCTTCTGGAAGTCTGTTCATTGTCGGATAGTGCGAGGAAGAAGGAATTATAAAGGAAGTCAGGCGGTTTGATGGTAGTGTTATGTTGTAGCGTTTTCTTAGCTGAAGGGTTGTAATTTTCATGTCTTGTGGATGAATGCATCTTGAAGATAGCGAGGTGCATGTTGTTTGACTTTATATAATATATTTAAGCTATGTGTTTTCTCTTCTGATTTGCCAATGTTGTAAGCTAGTTCTTCTGGCAAGCTTTTGTTGAGGTCCTAC
>JAXIVJ010014416.1:0-32500 GCA_036785665.1 Chirona hameri | reverse complement strand
CCCGTTGTTCTATTACCCTGCTTGTACCCGCCCCCACCAGTAACAGTTGGCAGCACTCGGGCGTTTGGGCGTTAAAAACCTACTACACCATAGGGTTCTCATGTTAAATCGATTATTTTCAGACGAGGCTGGCTCGTAACCTATGGTACATATTTTAAATCCAACTTCTGGAACAGATAGCTACAAGCCTTAGCTACAACGTTTTTATTTATCATTTTTCGATATTCTGGGGGTTAAATGGGCTTGGAGGTTAAAAAATGTCTGAACGACCTCTGACCGCTTCCAAATGCTACTACAGAACTGAAATATACACTACTTCGACTACTACTTCGTAGTAGAATTTAATATGATCGCTTCCAAATGCTACTACATGTAGTGCAAATACCCTACTTTGACTACTACTTCGTATATTTGCTGGCGTTTAATTCAATACATAAATATGTAATCTATGGAAATATAAGTTATTGATAGCAAACAATACCTTTAATTTATAATAGACAAAACAATTACGATACAAATGATATCTTGTCTAATTCATTTGGGCGTTACATTCCTTACTGTTCTACCCGTTGTTCTATTACCCTGCTTGTACCAGGTGGGGTCATCCCGGGATTCCCCATGTATCGGCTGCCGAGCGGCTAAGCATTAGCGATGACTTCACTGGTGCTCTGGTCGGGCCTGGTCCAGTCGTGGCCAGCCCCGTCGCCGCAACTGCGCTTTCTAGCGGTTTGCAGACTTTTGACGAGTGTTGACGGGCGGCAATTCGAAGTCGTCGCCGTTAGATAAGTAAGTTAGGTAGCTAGGTTGCAAGTAAGTCTATGCTTTTGATTTAAAAAAGGAGTTTTTTAAGCATATCTTGAACATTAAGCCAAAACAATGCCAAGTATCGCCTCCCAGCCAGACCGGGGCACGTGTGGCCGTCTCGCCCCTCAGCCGGACCGGTACAGCGTATGTCCGTCTCGCCCCTCAGCCAGACCGGGGCAGCGTATGGTCGTCTCACCCCTCAGTTAGACCGGTGCAGCGTATGGCCGTCTCGCCCTCAGCCAGACCAGGGCAGCGTATGGCCGTCTCATCCCTCAGCCAGACCGGGGCAGCGTATGGCCGTCTCTCCCCCTTCCCCCTCAGCTGGACCGGGGCAGCGTATGGCCGCCCCCCTCCCCTCAGCCGGACCGCGGCAGCGTATGGCCGTCTGACCCCTCAGTCAGACCGGTGCAGCGAATGGCCGTCACGCCAGTCGCCCCTCACACAGACCGGGCAGCGCATGGTCGTCTCCCCTCAGCATGAATTAAGGAAAGGGATAATTATCCGCGGTAAACGTACTCTTAAATAGGATCGTACCTTAGGCGCAACTATCCGTATCCTGTTCGAAATATTCGCACCGCACCGAGCCGCGTGCGGTGACAGCCGAGTCGGACCAGAGGACCAGTGACGTCACGCTATTTTTTTTGCGATTGGGGCGTTAAAATCCTCGGATGACTCTACCTCTTGTACGGCCTTGGAACTGAGCGTGGTCGGACGGTTGACAGACAGGTTATTACCCTTGGTTTGAACATCTTTTGCGCGATCTGAGGCCGGAAGGAATCGTGATATTGCAATCTTCCTAAGTTTTCTGACATAAAAGACATTACAAAAGTACATAAGCTTTGATGTGGAAATTAACGTTGGCCACGATAACATTGACCATAATTATGCTGGTGAACGATCAACATCCTTCGTAACTGCTGACGGTATCTCTCACCATTTCAAGTCTGGGCGCTGCTGGTAAACATATTGATATACCAGGTAAGTGGAATTATATCCCACTCCCTTTGTAACAAATGTTTTTGAAATGTTAAAATGAAAAGATTACGCTTTTTCTACGTCGTGGGAATATCAATATCGGATGTCTGCAATGCAATACCTACCACTGGCGGCCGCAGGGGTGGTGTGTGTGTGTTGGGGGGGGGGGGGGGCACGGGGCCATGCCCCCCCCCCCCTTTGGCATTCAAAGGGGGGTGGGGCAACGTATCTGTTGCGCCCCCCCCTTTGCTCGATGAATCGTAATCGTGCAAATTGCCTTTGCAGCAGTCATAATCCAGCTATTCACAATACAAAAACTGGAAAATGTCGCGCTGCTTCGCGGCATGACACAAGTTTCGCCATTGCTTATACAAATTGGGAAATAGGAAAATGAATTCCATTAAATGTTTGGCAGAGGCCAAGGCTGTATAAACCAGGTAGAACACTCCGGTCGAAAAAGTGGTGAAAAATACTAATGTAGTAGCCGCGACCCCGGAGTCGCTGTGACGTAGAAGGCGGGGGACGCGGCCGGCCGGCCGCCGTACACAACATTAGTGCGCGCGTGCCTGAAGTTTAGATCGCGTTTAGTTTCTTTGTTTACCGGTCGATTGCAAAGCTTGTAATATGTAATATGTCAAAAATCAACCGCTCTGACGGATCCCGCTAAAAAAAAATGCAATCAGACAAATATTTGCTGTTGTATCTGCGCAAAGTTCAACGATTAGGTACGGACCGTACCTAACCGTCCGTGACCGTCCGTGGGAGGGGCCGACCGTCGCTCGAAATGATGATAAGTGTATCTTTGATGCCATTATCCGGCGTGGAAAATGTCAATGTATCGCAATGAATTGCCTAGGGAGACATAAACCTCATCAAATATATTGTATTTGTTTGGCATTGCTATTCCTTCTCGTGACATAGTACAGGCGCGGATCCAAGATTTCGGTCAGGGGGGGGGGGGCACATCCAAAAAGTTGCGCCCTACGCACGCTTGGTGGGCGCGACCCGGTCTCAGGGGGGGGGGGGCTTGGGGCTCCCATGCGCCCCCTATACTTTTCTTATAGGCGAATTTTCGGGAAATTTATGAAATGGTATAGGATCTGAATCGTTATCTAGATCATTTTTTTGGGGCATGTCAGTCTTTGCTGCACCCCCGTCGGCGCAAAAAGGCATATTGCTATGTCCTGTAACTCATAAGTCACATTATTATCATTGATTTTTAGTAATTACTAGACGCAATTTGTGTGCATTAGTGCAAGCCACCCACAGGACAGGACCAGTAGCATTAGGTACTACTCAGTGGCGGCGGATAGGGGGGGGGGGGATAGAGGAGACAGCTTCCCGCCCACTCAAGAAGTTGGGGGGAGGGAGGGAAACATGTGATTTTGCCTTCCCCAATACATTTGTAAGAGACTAGAAAATCCATACTCCAAGCAGTTGGTTCGATTTTTCCTTTTGACCGAAACAATGACCCAGGGCCCCGATGTGCCCCAGCCAGCCTGATGGGCCTTCTAAGACCGACAGAAGGCTCTCAGTCGGCCTGAGGGGGACCCTCGGTATGAGGGGCGCTCAGAAGGCTTGAGACTTCAACATTGGCCTGTCCGACGTTTTTTTTGCGATCATTTAGAGGCCCTGCAAAATATAGTAGCCTAAATCCGAGGAGATACTATTTCGCGTATTTTTTGGGGGCCGTGGGAGGGGCCCTTTTGCCGAGGGGACCCTCTGGGTTTCTTTGCCCCCCATCTGAAAATACGATACGCCGCCACTGGTACTACTCATAATGGTGTCTCAAAACCTAAGTAATACCGATATCAGTCACATTGGTATGAATTTTCTAGTCTGTTTATATAAGGTGATATAATCTATGGGTTTACGTCCTTGAAAAATACAAAAGTATAGCTAACCTACTCCTACAGTCTTATGTCGACAATTTTCGCAGATGTCCTCAGCTAAAGAACGCACAGATTTGGGTGTAAAGGTTTAGCTTATGAGGTATTCTGGGAAAATACTGTTATGTTGACAGATACAATTATTATATCGACTTTCATATACACCTTTAAATATTGTTTTACTCTTCATAAAAATAAGTAAATGCTTAAAAATACACACGCACACACGCCCGTACATTGCCAGCGAACCAATGTGGCGAACCCGTTGAAATGTAAACAAAGATTCTCCCCCGCCTTCACGTGATCACAACCTGACCAATCACCATCGAGCTTGCTCAAGACTGATTGGTCAATACTAGCTGATAGCCAAATATAGCTTATGAGCAGATCTGATAAACACGGCCAAGATGCTGGAAGCTGCTCGCGATTGTTACACTTTTTACCAATGTTGAAGGAGCGGAGTACACCCCCCTGGCAGAGGCTCTCGTTATCGGTAGCCGGTACCTAATTGCTGGCCCCAGGGCCCACTCCTTAACCCTATTTGTAACAGGGGGGGGGGGGGGGGGGGGGCGGCGGATTCCGCCCCCCTCATGTTTTTCGCAGATATCTCCAAAACGGCTGGGAGCAGGCCCATGAAATTTTAGGACTTTTCATAGAATTGAACTCCGCATTTGGAGTCAAAATTTTGAGTTCTTAACCTGAACAGAGGCGGTTCCAGGGCACAGTTTTGGGTGGGTTCGGAGGCGACATTTGGCGATAATACGGAAATGCGATCTTCACGGTTTCTTCCTAACTGCATCAAGTATGAAGGAGTTACATCGGCTTACGGTGATTGCAACAAGTGCAAATTAGTTGATGTTAATGAAATATCAAAAAAATTGCATGGCAGAGGCGGTTTCATGTGCTTGAAAAGGGGGGGGGGTCCAGGAAGTGTTCAATGCTTGGCGGGAAGCCAATAGAGCAATGTATGGGACATTTATAGCTATCAAGACTTAAAAGATAGCTTCTGCTTCCATTATTTGCATAATTTATTACATAGAGAGTTCAATGGGCGTGTTCAGGAACATGAAAAGGGGGGTGACTGGCATGGTGATGACGATATGCCAGCGATAACGGCGCAATATACGTTTAGGTTATAATAATATATGCACATATGAGACCAGAAAAGGGAATAGTCATTTTTTGCAGAGGCGCGCTCAGGAATGGAAGAAAGGGGGTCATATTATTGCAAGGAAACTAAGAGGCATGGGCGTACAATTACAACATACTGCAGTTTTCGGATGAAACACGCACCACATGCTACTCTACGAACGATTATAAGATAATAGGCGAGTCCAGGTAGGGTAAAAAGGGGGTAAGCAATGTTAATTGAAGTTGTAAGTGAAATAGTCACTGTTGACTATTTAGTATCATAATAGCGGATAATATACTTATCAAAAGGTCTTGCGCCGCCCCAGTTTGGATCCTGGATACGCCTATGATGAAGTACAACATGCAAAAAGGAACTATCTACGATCAGTAACATATTTATAGTGCAACTATATTTATAGTGCAACTTGTCTGCGGTTAATACTTTTTCCCAATTTTACCCCCTTTTTCACGAACCTGGTACCGCATATGACAATAAATATGATTTATAACTGTTTTTTCTAATGTCTCAATCACACACCATTTCATTTATCAAAAAAACAACATCAAAAAATGGTTTTATTACGCATTTACTTCACCCCCATATTGAGTGACCTGCACACGCCTATGATTTTTTAATTTGCGAACGTCACCGTCATATATCAATTTCCAATTCAGTCTATCGATTCCTATTAGTTGTGTTAAAATCGGTCGATAAACATTGAAGCTATGTTGGATCAAAAATACCACTAAAATTTGTAGTTTTTGCCCCCTGTTGCCCCCCTATCCCAATTTTTTTTTTTTTTTTATTATTTATTTATAAATGTAGATCGTGTTGAGGGGAACCAAACACCGTTTCATTTTTGAAAATCGGACGGGTAGATCTCGAGATCTCCGGGGGGGCGGGGGCGGAATCCGCCCCCCCCCCCCCTGTTACAAATAGGGGTAGCCAGGAGCCTGTTACAAATAGGGTTAAAGGGAAATAATGACCTTTTGATTTTGTTAGCAACCATTTCTTAGGCTACCGTTATGGTTTTAAAATTATTTTATTTAAATTTAAGAATTAAATAAAATGACTCCCAAATTCAAAGTTGTAAATTTGGAGAGAAAAAATACAAAACAGCCGCATCCAAAATGGTACTCGCCGCATCCAACACCGTGACATACATCCACATACAAAGCCGTGGCAGTCAAGCCTGCGATATCCAAAACTGTCTGGCTCGGTCATATTTGGAACTACTAGTTGCAGTGAAACCCGCTAGATGGAGGGAGTAGCGTGATGATGACGTAGTCACTCTAGCACGCAAGTCGGCTACAGTGCAATATGCCTTTGCGAATGGACATCTGACACCACACTGGACCCGGCGTCCCCTCGCATCGGCCGGCAGCTGTCGGGCGCGGAGAAGGGTGAGGCGTGACTGCATAGGCGTAGGAACGGGGGGGGGGGGGGGCGGGGGCCATGCCCCCCCCCACACTTTTTGAGGTGGAGGGGGGGGGGGGGCAGCAATGTAAACTGCCCCCCCCCCACTTTTTCTGATTTCAGTCTTGTACTTGAACCATCGGAAGCGAAGTTTTGGCGATTTCTTTAGCTTGCCCTAAACTGTGTCGTCAGGATTCAGGAATCCCTTTATCTTATACAGGAAAACTTCAAAATCAGAAGCATGAAATGGTAGCACTACCAAGGTGGGAAACTGAGCGAGAGAGACAAATCCGGCGCACTAGTTTCAAACAAACATGGGTTGTGGGTATGAATATTGTATATTCCACCATACCCGAAATGTCATTGTCACACTCACGTTCCAATTTTTGTATGTACGAACTACAGCTGTGATCTCTAGGAAAAAGGATGGACATCCGACATTTTTTCAAGAAAAAGGTTTGTACCACCCTGCCTAGTTTATGCCTCTTCGGTCCCCCTAGGATTGGAATGATTTTAACGTAAGCCCTATCACTATGGGAGCGGGGCAACTATCTGGCTGCCCCCCCCCCCCCCCACTCAGACTGGTTATTTATTTAGCTTTTTTGGAATGATTCAATCATGATTCATTTTGGAATCTGAATGATTCATTCACCGTTCGATTCACTGATAAAATTTTGAGAATTGATTATTTCCGATTCAAAGAATCAAAACAAATATTTTAATTGATTCACATTTGATTCAACATTTAAATATGTGTGGTGAATTTATGTAAAATGAATACAAATGGAAACATACATATATATGATCATTAAAACATTGTTACAGCAATACTATTTCAGTATAAATGAATGTAGCCACTGGGACTGCATGTGTTTACACAATTTACCATTGTACTTGAATCATTAAATCTTTTGATTCAATCAGCCTTGATTTGATGCGGGTTTTGATTCAATCATGATTCATGAATCAAAAGATCTGGTGGTGAATCAATTATTTTTTTAGTCAAGGAATTTTGATTGAACTATTCCAATCGATACAATCAGTGTCAAATCAATAACCAGTCTGCCGGGCCCCACTACAAATTTTGTGATGACTACTGGATATGAGTGTGACTACATGTTTGTGGTTTGGAAAATGTGGGTCCCCATTTATTCTGAAAATTTGTAAAGCCTTGTAAAGCATTGTATGTAACAATAGAGTGATACGTCATTTCTTTCCTGTTTTTTTTTGTCTGTATGTGTCTCCTCGCCCCAGTTTGTTTCCTTCATTGTCTGCATTCCTGCTGACAGGGTTGAAAATTGAAATGATTGTTGATCTAGGAGTGGAGTAGGTACATATTTGTTGGGCCCTTTCGTCTTCCTCAGAATTCACCAATTCAAACTCATCAATTTAAGCTGCCATTTCCTTGCATGAAGTTTCTTTGCTTGTTAGGTTGTAAACTACAGATTATACATAGGCAACAAAGTTTCAAGTATGGAAACTTTGAAAATTGAAACATGAGAACAGTAGCGTACCCAGGATTTACTCCAGGAGGGGGCAATTTTTGCTCAGGGGGGTATAAAGTACCCCCACCAAAAAACTCACCGGATTTGGCCCACTATTTTTTAAAAGTTTATTTTTTTCACCATTTTTCACTAAAAAAAAATCGTTCATTTTTTTGACCAAAGGGGGCACTGCCGACAGACCTTCATGGGGGGGGGGGGTAATTGCCCCGTTTCCCCCTTGTGTAGCCTATGCATACAAATAAGTATTGGATCATGTATGAATGTGGGGAAAAACCTCTCCCCTGCAAATAATTTCAAAATTTCCTAACCTGTTCATGTTCCATTGTTCAACCATAATCATGTTCTTTAAGTTAGTGTTTCCAAAAGTGAAAACTTGTCTATAATCTGTGCATATTCAGCACACCATTGAACTGGAAAATATTTACCTTGAATAATGTACTTTGATATAAATAGTTACATTCTGATATCAATTGATGTTCATTTATTTAACCTTACTGCAAAACTCCCTTAAATTTTCTATATTCTAACTTGTCAATGATCAGATAGAGCAATAATTATTATGTGTTGGAAGATGTATTATTTTTCCAACATTAATGCTGGGTGCGGTATTTCTGTATAGGCAAGCTCAACCAACACCATGGATTTCATCATGGCCTGACAAACTCAACACCATGCTTTGTGGTCAATGATATGTCAGCATGAACTAACAGTGGGCACCAAGTGGAATGTATATTTTTTGTTTATATTGGACCAACGTGTATATTGGACCAACGTCTATTGGACCAACGTGTACGTGTAACGACCAACGTGTACTTGAGCATGTGTATAGCTGTGGCTGATTGTCAATCCTGTCATGCCTGCTGTCCGCTGTATGCTCCTTTAACCCCCATTTGCATGGTTGTGCCTACAGTCCGATCCCGTTCCGAATCTTACCATTCCGACGTCTTCCTCCGAGAATGACTCGGAGGACGGAGGGGCTACGGAAACATCAGCCTCGTCATCGGCGCCTACCTGTGAGTTCTTCTACAATACGTTGTCAGGCCTTTGCTTTTATTTATTTTTATAATGTGTATGCCGTTTGACCGTCGTCTGAAATCTACCGTTGTTCTACAGCGATTCGCCTGATATTGTGGATTGTGGTCTGTGGAAATGATACAGTATGTAACACTATTACGACGAAGGGGTGGCATTAGTTGAAGGTGACATTGGACTAAACCATTGCTTTCTAAATCATGTCATTATAGGTAATTTTTAGTGATGGTAAGAATTTCGCTGTGACCCCACTAGGTCAGCTATGAGGCCACCAATATGTTTTCCCATTACTTTTTTACAACCGAACCACGTGGCACTCCAAACGAGAGGGCCGGAAATTCATCGTCGAAACATCAACAGCAAAACATATTTTACCAATCCCAGCATTTACAATTCAAAAAGGAAAAGAGGAAAGCAAAGCTTACTACTATTAACAACAAACTGAAGACCGTTCAACAAATCAATCTCATCGCAAAACAAAATAGTTTAACCAAATTGCGGAAATAGCACCTTGCGCCAGACACTAGCGCACCTAGCGGCAAGAGTTGAACCTCAATTATAAAGGTAACGCTGCCGTCGCCTACACATAGCCATTGGCGTCGAAACTGGGGAGGGGGAAGGTGGACGCGTGTCCCGAACTTTGCTGTATTTTAACATCAGGCTCATGAGCGTTACTTTGCAAGAATCGACTTTAAAATGCTGATATCTATGAACTTTCGGTAGGTGGCGGCCCATGTCTCCAATCGAACATTCATTATAATCGACAGCATTCATTGATGTTATTATAATAACATCAATGAATGCTGTCGGATTCCCTACAAGTGTTATAAGAAATTACCTTTTCTGCATGAATATTTTTGACAGAGGCAAAGTAGGTAGCCTGCAGCCTTGCTAGAAATTGGTTAGGGCCCATAATCGTGGGTTACAGTTGGAAAAAGAGGCAAATTGTCATTATGCTATTATGTCGCGAGAAGTGCACTACCATTAATAATTATAGAGGTAGCACCCGGGTTAAATGACATCATATAAAATCGAACCGTAGTATCCTGACTCCATACCTTAAACGATCCTTTCCTTTCCAGCCACAACCTGCTCCTCTCCTTGCTGCCCGTCTCCTGAGCCCAACCAGCCGCGTGATGCGCCCACGCTCGCAAACACAGAACGGTCCCAAGGTGGCCGTTCGCGCGCTGTCTGTGCAGAGTGGTACGGGAGGTACCCGTGGCTGAGCGTCTGCTCGTCGGGCAAAGTGTTCTGTCACACGTGCATGGCGCAGGAGAAGCAGGGCAAGCTGACCATGAGCAAGAACAGAGACGCTGCCTTTGTTCGCGACGGGTTCAGCAACTGGAAAAAGGCTCATGAAAGGTTCCAGCAGCATTAGGCCTCTCTGGCCCACCGCGAAGCCTGCGCGAAGAAGGCCAGCGAGAAGGAAGAGCCCATCGACACTCTGCTGGTGACTCAAGCTGCCGCCCTGCACGCCCAACGCAGGAACTGCCTCAAAAAGGAGATTGAGTGCCTTGTCTTCCTTCTGAGGCAAAACCTTGCTATCAGGAGAAAGCAAGAAGAGGAGGGAAACCTCCACCAGCTTCTCGCGCTGAGGCAGAAGGACGTTCCCGATCTACGCACATGGACAAACTACAAGTCACCTGTGGTTCGAAATGAGCCAATCCGCTCAATCGGCATGACGCTCCTGCGTAACATCCTGTCAGACATTCGAGGAGCGAAGTTTTTCGCCATCATGGCCGATGAGACGACGGATGCTGCCAGGCAAGAACAGATGAGCCTGTCCATACGGTGGGTTGATGATGACCTGGTCAGCCATGAAGACCCGGTGGAGTTCATCCAGGTTCCAGAGACAACAGGAGAATCCCTGGCGTCAACCATCAAGGACGCACTCCTGCACATGCAGCTGCCGCTGGAGTCGTGCTTCGGCCAAGCCTACGACGGTGCTGCGAATATGCAGGGACGGCTCAAATGAGTGGCGACCAGGATCGAGCAGGAGTGTCCCTCCGCCCTTCACGTCCACTGCCTGGCTCACTGCACCAATCTTGTGCTGCAGGAGGCCTCACGTCGCCACAAGATCGTGCGCGACGCTCTGGACATCACCAACGGGGTGGCATTGTTCATAAGAAACTCGCCGCGCACGTCCGAGGTCCTGCGTGTGATAGCTCAGCAGGCCGGGTCAGGTGAGGTATCGCTGCACCCCCGTGCCCGACACGCTGGACGTGCCGCACTGCGTCGCTGAGAAGCGTGCTCAGCAACTACACGGCCCTGCTGGACACGCTGGAGGAGGTCAACGCCTCGTCAAGTGACGACCACTCTCAGCGAGCAGGAGGGATGAAAGCTGTGATGGAGAAGTTCGGCACGGTGCTGGGGCTGCATGTCTCCCTTGCGGTCTTTTCCGTGGCGGAGGACCTCTCCCGCGGCCTTCAATCTGCCACGGCTCAGGCGGCGGCTGAGGCAGTGGAGCGCGTCCGTCGGCAGTACCGCCGTATGCGGACAGAGGAGTCGTTTGAGTCGCTTTACCAAGCGGCCAAAGCGGCAGCAGACGGCGAGGAACGCGTGGAAGAGCCCAAGCTCCCCCGGAAGCGGAAAATCCCAAAGCGGCTGGGCGGAGGCGATGAACATCACGATCCCGATCCGATGTCTCTCTACCGCCGCCAGTTTTTCGAGCTGCTGGACCTGCTGAACACGCAGCTGGCAGAACGGTTCAGCCAGCCGTCCCTGCACAAGGCTGCTGAGGTTGAACACCTGCTGGAAGACGCTGCTGCGGGGAAGGCCTGCACAGTGCCAGACGTCGTGCGGGAGCTGTACGGCGGAGATCTGGACCTGGCGCGGCTGGAGGTCCAGCTGAAGATGTTGCCGGACATCGTGTGCGCCACTAACACACATGTCGCTGAGGCCAGTGGCACCACGGGCTTGAACGTCCACTCAGTGTGACAGGCGCTGCGGAAGGCGAGGAAGACTGGTGGCAGCGTCTTCTGTCAGATGATGAGCGAGGTACTGACCCTGGCAAGACTATAGTCAATATACAAGACTATACTCTGCCAGCCACGACCGCCACCTCGGAAAGGTCATTTTCGACCCTCTGTAAAACGAAAACCTTCCTCCGCACCACCATGGGGCAGGTGCGGTTGAATGCAGCACTACTGGCCACCATCCATCGCCATCGGACGGACGAGCTGGACATCGGTGCCATCCACGACGAGTTCATCTCAGCCAACGAACGCCGTCGGCTCTTCTTCGGTACACAGTAACTTCGGTAACCAGCGACGCTGACCCCTGTGCTCCGATGATCTCAGCTGCTGTCCCCTGTGTTTTGGTGTATGTTTTGGCGATAGACTCAACAGGTACGCAGTGTGAGTTGTTTCGAACTTTTGTTACATTTTTGCGTTAAGTAAGGTGAAGTTGAATGTCTGCTACTAATTCATAAGTTTTCTTGAATTTCTCGCTTTTGTTTAACCAGTAGCGGAAATATTGGTCGCGTCTTTTAAAATACATTGCTGCTTCTTAGTGTAGGCTTTCCGTGACGCACGCTGTTTTTTCATGGCCGCGGTTACGCCGTAGCGTGCTATGACATGTGACCCTGCTGGATGGTGAGCACCGCCTGTGTTGTCCGTGTCCAGGGGGCGGTGTTGCCCCCTCTTACAATACTCGGCTATCCCTGTGTTTCGGTGAGGCTGCCACCGCCGCGATTTCCTTTAGGATGCCGTGCGCCCTGCACTGGTGCTGCACCGACTGGCGCCGACTGGCGTGCAGTGCTGCCTTCTGATAATATACACGTGTATCTTAGTGCATCTAGTTTTGGGCCGCGCCCACACACTGGTGAAATGTGGCGGAGACTGGGGCTGGTGCACGTATATGCGACGGTGGATGTCTAAATGAAGGGACGATATTGCTCATATGGTAGTGAAGATAAAAACTGAGACACATTTTGCATGTTGTGTTGACTACCGTTCATTTGGTTAAGATATGGTTTTGAGTTCGTAATCTATCTGGTTGGAAATGACGAACCCTCATAAGGAGCCTTTCTCATCTTTCTTAGGCTGACATTGTTTAAAACTTTTTACTTTCTGTCTAAAATGTTAAGACAAATATGCTCGCTTCTCATATTTCAAATTAAAAAAGATTAATCTCAAGATGTCAATAAGATACCTATTGATAAAATCAAATAAACGATACTATTACGAGGTAATGATGTCTCAATATGGTCTCATTCACACTTATTCTCCTTAAAATGAGATAATTTGTATTTATGGTATGTATTCAAGCTATTGATTGGCTTTTCGAAGTCTCACCGCTCTGCCCCCCCCCCCCCCCCCCCCACACACACACACTTTTTGAAACGTTCCTACGCCTATGGGCGTGGGCGGTGCTGACCGACGGAGTGGGGAGTGTCACATCGAGACCGTGAGAAAGCGAATGGTAAATCTAAAGCTAAGTTTGATGCTGCGTTGACACTACGCCACTTGTTGCAAAGGCCAAGAAAATCACTCACGACGAGGATGGGCGTTAGATGCCACCTTTCGATATGCGATTACCGGCCCATTCCGGTAAACCTCATGGTACTAGCTTATGGTACTACTACTACCATAGTCATTGGCGGATCCAGAACGGTGGTTGGGGGGGGGGGGGATTCCCCAAAAAATATCACACAACTCTGAAAACTGATCGGATTTCGCTTGGTTATGCATTGATAGCTGATTTTAAACAACTTTCCTTTGTAAAAGTTGATTTGATTGTCTTCCATATCAGGAATTGTGTCAATTTTGTGCCAATTTCAGGCGGTTTAGAGGGGGCCATGGCCGCAATGCCCCCCCCCCCCCCTGGATCCGCTTGTGATCATAGTCTGCAACGGATGTAATCTACGAATTTCTTAGTCTATAATTAATTATTAATTGCGATGATTTATTATTGAAAATTAAACATATACATAATTGAATAGTAATGCATAAATATAATAGTTAACTCATTAAGTAAGTACCAAGGTGTGTTCTAGATGGGCTGGATCAACAGTTTTCTGGTCACAGAGAGAGACACGTCCTAACACAGCTTAGACAACTTCCGCCCTCTAACTTCAGACGTTTTCGAAATATAGAGGCACCGCCTCTAAACGGGACGGTCCCATTTTGACCAGGGGATCCGAGAGTAATAGTAGTGGCCAGGCGCCGCTCCGCCAGCCGTTCCTCCGCGTGCGCGCCTATTGCCGTGTGTCCGGTAACCTGACCCCTGTTCCTCCCCCCTCTACTGCGCTCCCACGTTGCTTTCTTCATTAGTGACGTGACAGACATGTCTCGGGGCACGTGGAAAGCGACCGTGGGTTGACAATTAAGAGATTTGTTTAGGCAGTGGAGCAGTTAATATTCCTATACTACCAATGAAATAACACATATGCAATGCACCGAAGCTTAGTAGTAGTGACCAGGCGCCACTCCGCCAGCCGTCCCCTCCCCTCCCCCCCCCCCCCTGCGCGCCTATTGCCTTGTGCCCGGTACCTGACCCCTGTTCCTCTCCCCTTTACTGCGCTCCCACGCTTCATTAGTGACGACTGACGTGGCAGACATGACTCGGGGCACGTGGAAAGCGACCGGGGGGGGGGGGGGGGGGGGCAATTAAGAGATCTGTTTAGGCAGTGGAGCAGTTCATGTTCCTATACTTGATCCTATTCCAATCCGACTCCGCCACTCCGCCTTTCTGCTCGGCTGCTTCCCACTCCACGTACCACGGCGTTGAACCAGGGCCGGACCATCGCAACTGATTCATGTTCCGTCCGCTCACAAGGCTAACAAAGAGACCACTAAGCGAGGGCTATTCCGACTGGCTGTATTGGGATTCAATGCACATGTGGAAAGATTCCAAGCTGCTGATCCGTTCCACGCAACGTTTGCTTGCTTCAGAACAAGTGTGATAAAATATGTAAGAGACAATCCCGTCTGATGTTGGTGGTTGATGGTTGGTTGTTATGTTATTTTAGTATTTTAGTATTGTATATTTTCGTGTGTATTTGGTTTGTCTTGTTTCCCGACTCCACCTATTAGTGGGTGTATTGATCTGTTGGTGATCAATAGATAAATAAATAAATACTACCAATGAAATAACACATATTCAATGCACCAAAGTGTCCTTGTCTTTGTCTTGTACACAAATATAGACCTTTATCTTCATGGACTTCCCTCTGGAGATCACTTTTCACTAAGTCTTGTACACATCCTCTGCTTCGTATCAGTGCACCAGTACAGCTTCACTGCAGTGGAGCTGCACCACGGGGAAGGCGGTCATACCCAGAGAAAAACAAAACTCCAATAGCAGCCTTTAGCTCACTGTCGTGCAGGCCGAACAGTGCATCGTTCTTTACGTCAGCCACATATCAGTGTTTCTCTTTTGATCAATTCAAAAACAGACGGTGAAAAAGGCTTCACGGGAAAAAAATCAGCAGGCCACAGCTGATGATCTCTCCAGTACAGTCTGTTCCAGATTCATCCTGATGGCTGGGGTCATCTTCTCTGGAGGAATGTCACTAGCGTCGCCACTGATTTTTTAGTGTGAAGGGGGTGATGAAGTGCCGGATGAACCATCGGTTCGCGAAAATATGAAGGCAAATCAGTTTCTACTTAAAGGGAAATAATGACCTTTTGATTTTGTTAGCAACAATTTCTTAGGCTACCGTTATGGTTTTAAAATTATTTTATTTAAATTTAAGAATTAAATAAAATTATTCCCAAATTCAAAGTTGCAAGTTTGGAAAAAATACAAAACAAGTACCTTGTGTACTTCATGAAGGTCATTGACAAATTCGTCCTTCCCTACCATTGTTTACATCGAGTGCGGCATATTTGGAGGCTCTGTGACATTTCCGATCAAACTGAGCGCTGCTCGGACACACGCTAGTAGCGCTTTCGTTCTCCATGGCAACCAGGCGTCAGCCAATCAAAAGCCAGAAAGGGAATACGTTCTGGCTTTTCATTGGCTCACGCCTGGTTGCCATGGAGAACGAAAGCGCTACTAGCGTGCGTTCGAGCAGCGCTCTGATCCGTGAAGCAATCCGTGAAGCATCCGTGATGCATGACTGACTATCAGTATAAGTCATGAATAACAACAACATGCAAACTATACCAACTCGAATAAAATAGGGCGGAATGAATTGAACCCCAGGCAAGCTAGTATTCGCAAAGCACTCGGCACTGCGCCACAGTAGCAAAAGGTGAGGAAAATGCATATTGGATACAATATTATTACGTCACAAGTTTCTGAAGTGTCAACTACAATGAAATACAGTGATAAAATACCTTCAATAATGATTAACAAGAAAATTCAAACTTAAAAACAATAATTTGAATAAGTCTTTAATTAGCTTTCAACTCAAAATCAGATATATTTTGCAATGCTACACAAGAATGGCACCAGTGACGTCATTAACAAAGCCTGCTACGCAGGGACTCGTCTAAGGGAATTTGACGGGGGGGGGGGGGCTGGCCGCTGGAGTGAATGCACACATGTTTTTAAACTCCTAATTAAACTATGGGTGATTCGTTTGGTGATAACACACCACTCACGTTATACCTATATCCCAGTTTTTGTTCTAGTATCGTCGAATTATTGCAGTGAACTTACAAAAATATGTGGATATTAAATGATGCCCAGTTTGTGCTAGAGCTCACGTGTCATTAAATGTTGAAACCGTACATTTACGGTAAGTACAGATGTATATGTCTTATTATATCCCATCCGTCTAGATGGCACTAGTAGAAGACGCCTGAAGTTATGCTGTACCGCATATAACCCGATGTATGGGCTGACAATATGGCGTGCGACGTACAACATATTTAGTGCAGATCGCAGAAAGTCAGGCATATATATGTACGTCGGTCTGCCCAGATTCGGGATCTCTTTATTTTGTTTGGCTTCACTGCATCAAGCGTCAAGAAGAGCCTCATCAATCATTATGCAACTGGCCGAGGGTAATGCAACAATACAGCTGTAATATACACATGAAAAAGATACGTTAAAAAATATCCGTCGCAAAGCGAGGCATAGCAAGTGTTCATAGCGCTCAATACCGATCCGTTGGCTCACGCTGCTGTGACATTCGCTCACAATGATCATATTGGTTGTACCTGCACAATTTCACATTGCACATTCTCAGATATGTGCTTGTGAAGTGTCTTGCACACAATCTTATGGCCTGTAAACACGAACCGTACTAAACATTGCCACTACTGCGGAAAAACTACTGCGGCATGGCTACTGCGGCACTACTGCACACAATCATGAAGAGCACACCCAGCCCAGGTGCAACACAGTCATCAGGAGCACACCTAGCCCAAATGAGACACAGTCATAGGAGCACAGCCAGCCCAGGTGAGACACAGTCATGAGGAGCACACCCAGCGCAGGTAAGACACAGTCATCAGAAGCTGACACCCAGCAAAGATGAGACACAGCCATGAGGAGCTGACAGAACACCCTGCCCAGGTGCGAAACAGTCATCAGGAACACACCCAGTCCAGGTGATAAACAGTCATCAGGAGCACACCCAGCGCAGGTGAGACGCAGTCATCAGGAGAGCACCCAGTCCAGGTGATACACAGTCACCAGGCGCACACCCAGCTCAGGTGCAACACAGTCATCAGGAGCACACCCAGTTCAGATGAGACACAGTTATGAGGAGCACACCCAGCCCAGGTGAGACACAGTCATCGGCAGCTGACACCCATCCCAGATGAGACACAGTTATGAGGAGCACACCCAGCCCAGGTGAGACACAGCCATCAGGCGCACACCCAGTCCAGGTGATACACAGTCATCAGGCTCACACCCAGTACATGTGAGGAACAGTCATCAGGAGCACACACAGCCAAGATCAGACACAGTTATGAGGAGCACAGCCAGCCCAGGTGAGACACAGTCATCAGGAGCACAGCCAGCCCAGGTGAGACACAGTCATCAGGAGCACAGCCAGCCCAGGTGAGACACAGTCATCAGGAGCACAGCCAGCCCAGGTGAGACACAGTCATCAGGCGCACACCCAGCCCAGGTGAGACACAGTCATCAGGCGCACACCCAGCCCAGGTGAGACACAGTTATCAGGAGCTGACAGAACAGCCAGCCTCAACTCATATTATTAATTTTGACATCTTGGCCTCAAGTCACTGGTAGAGTGAGGACAGAAAACAAGTTTGGTATATACATTGATGTTAATTTAATTTAATTTTAACTATGTAGCATTCTACTTGGATTATTGAGGCAGTGGGTTTAGGTACACATTTTAACCCTCGCCCTAAAGGAAGCTTTTTCACCTTCGCCCTACGGGGGGGGGGGCTGACAGGCCCCCCTGTTAACTTCCCAACCGATCAACTTAGAGCAATGCGGTAAGAACCAGCATGTTGCCTGTCATGGGAGGAATCTAACAGTATGCGATTTTTAGGTTTCCGCTCAACGGGTGACCTTCCAGGTCAAGTGAATGACCTCGGATTTACCATGTCCAGAACAGCGATTTGTCTCTTCAGAAAACCTAAAAATTAGAAATTGATAAATGTAAATAAAAAGGCATGTTCCTAGACCAGTTTTGGCTCAGAAATACACAAAAAGTAATTATTTGTTCGTATCTGGTCAAAAAAGTAAAATAAAAGTTATTAAAAAAATGACGTCATCAGTTTCTTACACTTGAGAGCCATCACTCAGTCAAAAATAAAGATATTTCTTTGAAATTTGGTATGTGAGAGAACTGAGTATGGGTTCATACTCAGTTCTCTCTCATGTATTCCGGTTTTTCTAATATCTTTGAAAATTTTGATTTTGTGGGGATGCTTCCACAAAAAAACACGTTTTTTTATTTTTATTTTAGGGGTCAAAAACCCACAATTTTGGAAATCCGAGATCGTTATTTTAAAGAGAATGTCATTTTGTATCGTTGGTGAATTGCGTTTGCAATTTGATTTAAAATTCTGTTTTCTACGATTTTTCCAATATTTCTCATTTTTTTTACCAACATGACGTTATCAAAACATTTTTATATCCCAAACTACTGAACCAATTTAAATTCAATTTTACAGCCTACGCATAATTGTTGTAAACTCAGCTACCAAAAATGTCAGCAAGATGCACTGCATGTGTAAAAAGTTATGCAAGGAAAACCTCAGGGGGGGGGGGGGCTGTCAGCCCCCCCCCTGTAGGGCGAGGGTTAACTGTTATGCTCCAAAATGATTTTACTTTTTACTTTCATTGGTTACAAGTCTAGTCTAAGTCAAGCCAAAGCCTAGCAACAAAACTGAACATCTGTTAAAATTCTGAAATGTTTCAGAATATGGTATTAATTGGCACACAGGAGCGTACACAGGGCCAGCAATCAGCATGTTACCTGCTGTTTAAGATAATGCCAGGAGTAGGTGATTGGCAACCTCAGTTGGTAGAAGTGTTGTTTTATAAAACCATAGAAGGTAGTTGTGAGCCGAATGCTGACCTGAAACTTTCACAACACCTATAGTCTGATTCATAATGAATGTCAATTTTAAATGGTTATAATTTACACATAAATTTGTTATTGTTGTGTTTGTTGGACTACTGCACATCAGTACATCTGGACATTTGCATTTTTATGGTGAAATTTTCCCTAGCTAGCAAATCAGCTCCATGGCAGCGTGCCAAAGTTCAATGCGCTTTACAGGAATTTTAATGTAGATGGCATATTATAGACGTTCATGAAGACAGCAACGTAATACGTATTCAAAGTTACTCCGATTTCGCCCAAACTTGGACACGATAAGCCCAAATAGCGTCAGTACACAGCCTATGAAGTTATATGCGAATATTGAAGAAAAAAAAACAGTTTGACCTACAGATTTTGCAATAGGTCAAACAGGTAAAATACACGGTACCCCATAACTTCTCACCTAATTGACTTAGAGACAAATTTGCGTATTACAAATTACTCGGCACAGGATGAGGATCATGCACAAACCAAGATTGCACCAGCTCGGGTCACTGTTCAACCTCAGGTAAGAAAAAACTATATTTTTCAATGGGTGATAACTATTTGCGCGGTATCCTATACAATCTCAGAAAACGCACTTATATATGCAATTCAGTACATAACCATCCGCAAGTGACCATATTTTATGCACAACACAACAGATGACCTTACTCTGCTACCGTTTGACCTTAGGTCACCAAAACGCATGACAAAACGGGTTTGGCCAAAAATCGCGGTACCGTAAACTCCTACGATAATTGAAGTAGACGAGTCATCCCAGTGCCACAATTTTCGCATTAGCACATAGATGGTGCACAACAAAAACAAAACATCCGAAAATGTCACCGTTTGAACTCAGGGCACGTCCACATTTTTCATTGCGGCCTTTAGACAATGACAAGATACTACGTAACCTTTTCCCAAAACGACTTAGGGGAATCAGCCCAATGGCTTAATATTCACAAAAGACCATAGATTGTGCAAAAAGAGCAACCTAACCCCTTCAGGTCATCGTTTGACTTCAGGTCACGGCATAAGTTACCGTTATGGCATACGGGAGAATGACGCGGTACTGCATAAGTTTTTCCCAAAATCACTTAGATGACCCATTCTACCACCATCCCTTCCCTTTAACCGACCGAAGGTGCACAACTCAAGACTTGACCCCTCCAGGTCACCGTTTGACCTCAGGTCACCTGGCAAGACGCTAATATCCATTTAACGAGCCGTCCAAATACGTACTCGTTGTTTACCGGCCGATTGTGTGCAAACTTATACCAAATGTTGTTGTTTATAGGTATTTTCGAAATATAAAAGCATTTCACGCTGAGGTCAATCGTTTGACCTCGGGAGGTCATAGACTGCCTGCGAGGTCAAATCTCGGGTACCGCATAACTTTTTCCCTAAAGAACCTACCAAAACGTTTCAACGGCTAAATATTCCCACCAGCCTATAGATGGTGCACAAAGCGGCCTAAACCATTCAGGTCATCGTTTGACCTCAGGTCACGACATCTGTTACCGTTATGGCACACGGGAGAATGACGTGGTACCGCATAAGTTTTGTATTCTCCCAAAATTACTTAGAGAACCCATTCCACCACTATCACCTTCCCTTTATCCCACCGAATGTGCACAATTCAAGACTTGACCCGTCCAGGTCACTGTTTGACCTCAAGTCACCTGGAAAGGCGCTAATATCCATTTAACGAGCCGTCCAAATACGTATTCGTTGTTTACCGGCCGATTGTGTTCAAACTTATACCAAATGTTGGTGTCTATAGGTATATTCCACAGCTAAAAGCATTTATCGCTGAGGTCAATCGTTTGACCTCGGGAGGTCATAGAGTGCCTTCGAGGTCAAATATCGAGTACCGCATAACTTTCCGTAAAGTACTTACCGAAGTCGTTTCAACGGCTAAATATTCCCACCAGCCTATAGACGGTGCACAATAAGTGATCCGACCGCCCCTGGTCACCGGCGAGTAGCGCGCACGGCTGACATGGCTGGACAGATCACCGCACCGCCGCTCAGTTCAGACAACTCCTGAGCCCAACCCAGCCGGGTCACTCGCACCTCCTCCGCACGGCGTTTTTGTGTTGCACCGCGTCATTCTCCCGTGTGTCATAACGGTAACTTATGTTGTGACCTGAGGTCAACCGGTGACCAGGGGCGGTCGGATCACTTATTGTGCACCGTCCATAGCCTGGTGGGAATATTTAGCCGTTGAAACGACTTCGGTAAGTATTTTACGGAAAACGTTATGCGGTACCAGATATTTTACCTCGCGGACACTGACTTCCCCAGGTCAGACGATTGATTTCAGCGAGAAATGCTTTTAGGTTTCGAATATACTCATAGACACCTACTTTTGGTACAAGTTTGAACATAATCGGCCAATAAAGAACGAATACGTATGTAGGCGGCTCGTTAAATGAATATTAGCGTCTTTCCAGGTGACCTGAGGTCAAACGGTGACCTGGAAGGGTCAAGTCTTGAGTTGTGCACCTTCGGTTGGTGAAAGGGAAGGCTATGGTGGTGGAATGTGTTCTCCAAGTGATTTTGGAGAAGAAAAAAACTTATGCGGTACCGCGTCATTCTCCCGTGTGCCATAACGTTAACTTATGCCGTGACCTGAGGTCAAACGATGGCCTGAAGGGGTTAGGTCGCTTTGTGTGTACCATCTATGGTCTTTTGTGAATATTAAGCCATTGGAATGATTCCCCTAAGTCGTTAAGGAAACAGTTATGCGGTACCCCGTCATGCGGTACCCCGTAAATGTGGACGTGACCTGAGGTCAAACGGTGATATTTTCGGATAAAATGTTTTGTTGTACACCATCTATGTGCTAATGCGAAAATTGTGGCACTGGGATGACTCGTCTACTTCAATTATCGTAGGTGTTATGCGGTACCGCGATTTTTGGCCAAACCCGTGTTTTTCACGTGTTTTACACGGTAGTAAGGTCATCTGTTGTGTTGTGCATGAACTATGGTCACTTGCGGATGGTCCTGTGCTCAATTGCATATATAAGTGCGTTTTCTGAGATTGTCTAGGGTACCGCGCACATAGCTATCACCCATTGAAAAAAGATACATTTTTTACCTGAGGTCAAAGTGTCCCAGGCTGGTTATTGATTCGACTCGGATTGAATCGACTGGAATCGTTCAATAAAAATCCCTTGAATCAAATAAAAATCGATTCATCACCTGACTTTTTTATTCATGAATCATGATTGAATCAAAACCCGCGTAGAAACAAGGCTGATTGAATAAAAAAAGACAGCAATGCTATTTTAATGGTGAGTCAAACGTGATTTGGTCAAAAAATGTTTTGATTCTTTGAATCGGAAAGAATAATTTCTGAAAATGGTTATTCATGAATCAAACAGTGACTGAATCATTCATATTCCAAAATGAATAGTGATTGAATCCTTCCTAAAAAAGGTGAATCAATAGCCAGTCTGTCAAACAGTCCGCCCCTGTAGCTCAGTGGGAGAGCACTGGACTTCTGACCTATCCCGGTAGTGGCAGCCCGGGTTCGAGTCGCTTCGGCGCTCGCTATTTGCTCCTGACTGGGATGACCTGCGGCTGGTGGCAGCGGTCGCACCCAAGGTCAGGTGACGTCAGTGAGCGGGGCGGACCGTGTCCAGGTATGTCGGGCACGTAAAACTTTCGTCTCTAAATTTTGCCAGCCAACAGGAATTGCGCGATCGGGTGGTGAGGTCAGAACCTGTACAACAAGCTCTGCTTAGCGCGGATCCTGACCTCGAAAATCCGTCCATTCAAAACATTCGGACTAAATTTATTTAAAAAAAGAAAGAAAAAAAGGCAGTGACCCGGGCTGGTCCAATCTTGGTTTGTGCATGATCCTCACCCTGTGCCGAGTATTTTGTAATCATATTTGTTTAATCTCTAAGTCAATTAGATGAGAAGTTATGGGGTACCGCGTATTTGACCTATTTTACCGTTTGTTATATTCGCGTATAACTTCATAGGCTGTGTACTGATGCCATTGCGCTTATCCTGTGCAAATATGGGCGAAATCGGAGTAACTTTGAATACGTATTTACTATTTGAATACGAAAACGTTCCAGGGGCGGATCTAGGGGGGGGGGCAACGGGGCTGGCAGCCCCCTCTCCCCCTCAATGGAAATTGGCGCCCCTGCGCCGAAGGCGCAATCTGGGCGTCGCAGGCGCCCCCAAACCCATAGAGGCCGTTCCCAAACCCATGGAGGGCACCCCAAACCCATGGAGGACGCCCTCAACCATAGAGGGCGCCCTAAAAATATAGGGCGCCCCCAGACCCATGGAGGGCGCCACTCCAATTCCGGGGAGTGCACCCCGATGCCCCAAAAGCACCCGAACTTCAGAACTTCGGAAGGGCGCCCTCGAACGCGATTAGGCATGCACACCGAATCTGAGGAGGGCGCCCCCAAACTCATGGAGGGCGTCCCAAAACCCATGGAAGGCGCGCTCAAACCCATGGAGTGCGCCCACAAATCATAGCACTGTCAAATTGGTTTGGGAGTGTTACAATGAGTTATTTGGGCTCGACACTGTAATTTGTCCACAACCTTGCCGCACCTCATGCCCATGGCCATTGGTGGATCAAGGGGAAGGGGGGGGGGGGCATTAGGAGCAAATTCCCCCTCCCACAGGAACATAGGGGGCATTTAATACAAGTATGACCCTCGCGCGTTCCTGCATTGGCTGTAAGTAGTGATAATTAGCCCGCACCCCGCTGGGGGGGGGGGGGGGGGGGATCTGCCCCGTCACGCACTTACTCAATAATTTGAACACTATGATAGATATCGAAGTGAAACTTGCAGTACCTTATAGTGCATCAATTCTAAGTCTTTTTACCAAATTTCAATTAAATCGATGCAGCACTTTGGCAAATAATGACGTTTTATTGCCGTCATGGCATGCCATTTCTGGTGGAAAAACTATACATGTTTGCAAAATCGTCGAACATCGAGTTTTGATGCAAATTGCAAATACAAAACTTCAAGGAAAGGAAATGACAATATGTTGAAAATGAATATCTCGGATTTGCGTGGTTTGGGATTTTTAACCCCCAAAATTAAAGAAAATAAACTGATTTTTTTTCGGGGGGAAAATCACAAAATCATCTTAAACGATATAAACATATTGGAGCACAAAGTATGGATGATACCTATACTAAATTTCAAAGCAATATATTCATTTTTGACTGATTTATGGCTCTTTAAGTTTAGGTAACTCATGACGTCATTTTCTGAAGTGACGTGTTTGGCTTCTAGTGACCAGATACAGACAACTAAATGCCAGCACTATATTTCTGAGACAAAACTGGTCTAGAAACATACCTTTTTATTTATATTTATCAATTTCAAATTTTGACCTTTTGTGACCTGAGTTTGACCCGAAGGCCATTATATGGGGTCAGGTTGTGAAAATGGCTGCTACTATCGAATTATACGTTTAAACTATCCCATAAAACATGTGTAGCATGGCTTTCGTAGACCTCTTGCCAATAGTGACCTTTTGTGACCTGACCTTGACCTTTGCTTACAGTTTCACTTTTGCTTATGTGGGATATACATTATACCTTTGAGAGCACTTTGTGCGATAATAGTCGCAATCTAAGACTTTGTATGGAGAGTATGGCCTAAAAACCAAAATTAAAATACCTCAATTTTGAACTTTGACCTGACCGTGACCTGACATTCATCGTATTTTGATAATTTCGTGTAAGCTTTAGTTGCTTCTCATTGAGAGCTTTATAATGGCGCCTTGCGCGTCTCCCTGCGGTTATTAGTTCGGAAGATAACGAGGGGCAGAATCCCCCCCCCCCCAGCGGGGCGTGTTCGGCTGAATACCCCAGCGGGGCGCGGGTTAGGCCATAATTAAAAACTCCTCTCCCTTGTTAACGACTTTTTCGTACTGAGGACCCCCCCCCCCCCCCGGTCAACAACTTTTCGCTCTGACAACCCGACCACCCCACCACCGACTCATCGCCACCCCGCTCACCGACTCATCGCGCTGACAACCCGACCCCGGCGCCCCCTCGGGTGCCAAAAAATGCGCCCCCCGGGCCTGCAGCCCCCCCCCCACTCAATGAAAATCCCGGATCCGCCCCGATACGTTGCTGCATTCATGGACGTATATTGGCCCAGATTGCTTCGTCAGGGTCTATGAAGTCAGTCAGATCCTGTACAGTGTTACAGCCTTCAGCCAGTCTAGACTTAACAGGATTTCTTTCTCAACACAACCAGAGTCATGGACACGACTAGAAGTCTAGTGGTACAGACATGGGCTTCTGGGGTCCAAAGTCAGACAACTGATGACTTGCCTGTTGAGCTTTAGCCAGGTTCCAGATGGATTTGGGGTCGAACTTTAACCTTACTGGTTACCATTTATTTTGGACTAAATTATCAGGTGATACTCAAGGCATATGTCATGTGCTGAATATAAAATATAACTTAAACTTTCACTTCACATTATATTTTACCTCAAATTTTATAATTGAAAGATCATCTGCTTCCAATGGCTTTTGGAATATGATTTTTTGCTGTTGGGCACAATGAAGAGATACTGGCATCTTCACCTCTCAGCTTCCATTGGCTGTGAGAAGGCTATGAAACATGCTAAAAAATAATGTCCAACAATTTCCAACAATACAGTAGACAACAGTAACACTGTAACTCTGGTAAAACTCTAAACACGTCATAACACCAGACTTTTCATGCTATTCATAAGGTTGACAATACTGACACACTGGGATAAAGTACAGTAACTCTGAGCATGTCCCAACGCCAGACTTTTCATGCTATTTGCAATGTAGCTGATACTGACACACTAAATCGTCAATAGCATGAAAGGTCTGGCATTAGGACGTGTTTGGAGGTACGGTAGTTTACCCTACTTCCCCAATAGCATGACAAGTTAGTCGAAGATTACCAAAAGTTAAACATTAGGATGTGACCAGGATTATGGCTGTCTACACCCTACTTTCACTTGTAAATTTGCATGTGCTGACTTTTTTTTACTGTAGGGAAAAAATAATGTAATTTTGAACACATAACACCAGACTTTCCATGCTATTTGTGATTTAGACAATACTGACGCACATCACCAACAGCTTGAAAATGCTGGTGTTGTGTCAGGACGTGTTCGGAGTTATGGTAGTTTACTGGGTATTGGTAGGGCAGGCGTCACACTTCTGTATATAACACTGTAGGTAGTGTGACGAGCCTGAACAGGTGGTGGGCAGGCTGCACCGGGTGCAGCCGCCTTGATGACATCATTGGGAGGCTAACCTAAACTAAACTAAACTAACCCAACCTAACCCTGCCATTAAGTCTGATCGGGACAAAACCTAAGATTCGCTTGTAGCCATTAAGTCTGATCTGGACGAAACCTACCGCTCGTACCCATTAAGTCTGATCGAGTAGTAAATAGGCCTACGCCATTAAGTATACCCTCCCAATGATGTCATCAAGCCGGCAGCACCGCCCGCCACTTGTTCAGGCCCGTCACACTACCTACAGTGTTGTGTACGGAAGTGTGACGCCTGCCCTACCAATACATCTGTACTGTATCAATATACAATACATCTGTCTGTATCAATACTGTACCTATGTACTTTTGATTTAAAATTAACATCCTTTAAGAAACACGCTGTAAATCTGTGAAAACACCCACACAGACAGAGCCTATTCAAATAGTATATTATATATACATTACATATTACTATCATATGTCCAGCTTATGGTACCTGGTTGTCAATGCAGGTGAAGCAATTTCAAGTTAAGGAGTGGCACCTGCACCAAACCAACCAAAAATCCAGGAGCAGCAGTATTAACCCGCGAGTAACTGGGGGGGGGGGGGTAGCCCCCCTTAGGAATATTAGGAATATCTCAATAACTAATGCAGATATCGACGCGAAACTTTCAGTACCTTTCCAGGCATCATTTGTACACCTTTTGAGAAAAAAATGAAAAAATTTCCTCCGAATTTTTTGAGATGTAGTGAATTTAGTAACTTTGCCAGGCCGTACAAATGCCGCATTTGAAGCAAAATACAATCGAAAAACGCTTAAAGGTAGAAAATTGCAAGGGCTACAAACCAGCTGTCTCGAAATTTCGATTTTTTTTTACCCCAATTTTTGTTAATTAAAAAAAAATCACAAAATCACATTTTTCAAAGATATTGAAAAAAACCGGAATATATGTCAGATAACGACATATGGGCATTTACCATACCAAATTTCAAAATGATATCTTTTTTTACTGTCATGGCATATAAAGTATGGGTAAATCATGACGTCATATTTTGAAATTGCGTTTTTTGCCTTTTATTGACCGGATACAGACAAATAAATGCCAGCACTGTTTTTTATAGATAAAACTGATATAGAAACATGCTTTTTTCATTTCGATTTATCAATTTCAAATTTTGACCTTCAGTGACCTGAACTTGACCTGAACTTGACACCAACTTCACGTAAATGAAGTCAAGTGGTAAAATGACTACCACTATCGAATTCTACGCGTAAAAGCATCCATAGAACATGTGCTGCATGACTTTCGTAGATATTTTGTGTGTAGTACCTTTTGTGACCTGACCTTGACCTTGATCTTTTTCAACAATCTCACTTTAGCTCATGTGGGATATGTATCATACCTTTGACAGTACTTTGGGTGATTATAGGCGCAATCGAAGGCCATGGATGGCAAGTATTGTCCATAAACTCAAATACCTCGATTTTGACGTTTGACTTGACCGTGACCTGACATGTGACCTTAATTTGAAATGTTTAAGTTTGCGTCAGGTTTATCTCATTGAGCGCTTTCGAATGCCGCCTTGCACGTCCCGCTGCGATCTTTGGTTCTGAAGATACCAGGGGGGGCTAACCCCCCAGTGAGTCGTGTTACAGAATATACCCCCGGTGACTGCCGGGTTAACATGATAACATATTGATGTGAAATTCCCATGTTGAATACTAAGTCATTATGAACACAAACAATATTATCCTGTCACATGGTTTCTGTTCCAAACACTTGGCTCATGACAGCGCTGGCGAGTACGATGGGAGCTAAACGAGTGATTTACTCAGGTTCGATAGCATCAAAAACTGAAGCAGCTGAACCTTGTTACAATCTTTGTTCAATTATCCACATTAAATACATGCAAATTTGCTCTTACCTGTACATACTGTAGTGCAGTTCGCACTCACATTGTCACAACTCACACACCGCACACAGAAATTGTTAGGAAACGTGCACGAGATAGCCAATGCAATAGAAGCATTAAATAGAAGCAAAAATGCATAATGCTTAAGATATTATTACGTCACAAGTTTTCTGAAATGTCATCTTCACTAAATGCAGACATTACGTGAAGTTAGTGTCAAGTTCAGGTCAAGTTCAGGTCACTGAAGGTCAAAATTTGAAATTGATAAATCGAAATGAAAAAAGGATGTTTCTATATCAGTTTTATCTATAAAAAAAACAGTGCTGGCATTTATTTGTCTGTATCCGGTCAATAAAAGCCAAAAAACGCAATTTCAAAATATGGCGTCATGATTTACCCATACTTTATATGCCATGACAGTAAAAAAAGATATCATTTTGAAATTTGGTACCCTTGGCACTGATTCATCAGCAAATTAAAGACTGAGAATTTGGAATTATCTCCAAAATAGCTATCAACTCCGATTCCATTATATTTTTCGCTGCTAAATTCGGTGAAGAAGAATAGTTCCAGTGACGTCATCAAATGATGGCTCCAGTATGATAGGTGGTTTGGTTATGGGGTGGTAGCACTAGCACATGCACATAGGGTGGTAGCACTCTATAATAGTGGTAGCCTTTGGTGTCATTCATGCGCCATTTTCGCCGACAAAAACTATGTCAGAATCACTGTCAGAATAAACGTGATAAACGGGTAGGATTTATGAAATGTTGCCATATATGCTTTCATATTTTGCAAGGGAAGGACAAAAAGAGAGGAAACTTGAATACTAAGAATCGACCAGGACGCATCGTTCAAATTCGTACAATTAGAAGTGTAAGGATAAATCCTTTTATACTAACATTCACCGATGTTAGTATAAATTCAGATCTGGACGTTTCACATAGAAATACATAGGTTTAAATTTATCCTAACATTTTTGTAAGGATAAATTGAAATTCTTTGAAAATCACGTTTATCCCAACGTTTTGTCAGGATAAAGGCAGAAAACGAACGAACATGGAAGCTCTATAAAAAAAATGTTAACACAAGCTGTTTGGGATTCGCTTCCCAAGTTGATACATAACCTAGTTATTCTTGTTACATAGAGAGCTATTTCATACTAATGACGAGAAGTGGCAGCCACCTGTCTGCTGTCCATTCGGATGTCGCCTCATTGACTCCGCGCACCTTGCAGTCACAACCGCGAAATTTGCAGTTTAGTGGGGATGTAGAGTCGCAGTATCGTATGCAAATTTTACTCCATCCATGATAGCAATAGTCTGCAATTTTAATTATTATGAATATGATGTGAATATCAGAACTCGTAGGCGCCTCCCGGCTGCCACTGAACTGGCTTTTTGCTCTCGGGAGACCCTGGCTCAGTGGTAATGACCTAATGGGGGGTCAAGGGGAGGGGGACAATTGCCCCGTTTGCCCCCCCCCCTCTTGTGTACGCCTATGTCGGTGGTGCGATACAAGGCAATGCCACTGGCGTGTTTTTCTATCTTCTTCATACGCTCAGCGCATTTCACTGTTCTGCGTGCTGACCGACCCGAGGTGCCCGTAACTGTACCAGGAGGACGGATAGCGCTGGGTTCGGTGACCGTCCGGCTCGTTTTGCGGAGTAGTCGTTTTGTGGACGGCTGGCCGAGGCGGATGCAGATGAAGTTACTCATGTACTTGAAGTAATGGATGAAGTAGTTATCCGAAAACTACCTCGCTTGAGAAATTGGGCCAACTTATGGCGCTTTTTTTCTTTCTTACCTCCCAGACTAATGTCCTCCTCAGGTTTAAAAGTGCAGCCTTTGGACGTCAAAGTCCCGTATAAACTACGCTAGGTTACGTTCGCGAACGGAATAGGAATGGAGATGCTGGGAAGGCGTTTTTTTCGCCCCACCTCCCTTGGTTTTCCGACATTCAGAAAACGCATAAAGATATCGATTTGAAACTTTCAGCAACTTGAAATGAATAGCAAGGCCACGTTTTGGCTAAACATTGGGTCCCGGCCAGGTCAGGTCAGGTCACCAGGTCAGGTCACCAGGTCAGGTCAAATGACATGACTACCAAACAACTTCTAGGTAGCACAGTGGTTAAAGGGACACTCCCACCTTCCCAAAAGTTGTCGAATGTACGCCGCTTGTCGTGCAAAATATGAAGTAATTGCTGCCGAATACGATTATGACATTTGTTTCTCGCAAAGTGTTCAATTTCATAAAAAGTTAAGTTTTAATATTTGGTCATTTTTTGTGGTCATTTTGGTCATTTGGTCATATTGGGCTCTAGAGCGCTATACAGAAATCCTTTACGCTGCCAAAATATGGCACAATTATTTCGAGACAATTCTGGCGCTTTGAATACAAAACAAACCAATTACCAAACCATTTGAAACACGCAAATATCTCCAAGTCTAACCTTAAAACAAGTCAACTATCATCACCATTTGGTAAGGAGAGGTGACGTCATCGGCTTTAGACCCCCATTCAAATACGCGTGGGGTTTATTCGTTACAATTGTCAGGATCAAGCTCGAATTTCTTTTTGATTAGACCTTTGTGGTTGTTTTAACTGCTACCCTACTTAATTTCAAAGCAAATCCAACAACATGGCTATCTCAACTCAAAGCTAATGTTAAGGTGGGAGTGTCCCTTTAATGGAGCGACATGAAACTCATGGCACGTCATGAAGTGATTAGGGACTACAATTCGTTTATCTCGGATTTTCTATATCGGTGACATAATATTAAGTTATGATCGTGACCTTTTCAATGTAACCCTTTGGGGAAAACACAAAAACGCATATTTCTCAGTTGTAAATGGATAGATTTAGTTCATGTTTGCTCTAGCCACTAGTTTCAGGACCGGACTCAGTTGTGACCGGGTTCTCGTCCTGCCCCGGCCCCATATCATTCATGTCTTTGCCAGCACCCGGCCCCTGCTTCGATCGGGCCTGACCAAGAAAGGACCCTAATTAATTTTGTCCAAGGACCGGGCCCTGTTGTGACGGGCCCTCGACCTGACCGGGCCCCATGTTACGCCTCTGCCAGCACCGGGGTCCTGCCTTGATCGGCCTCCTACCAGGAACGGGCCCCTACCAGTAACGGGCCCGTATAAATAATGTGCAAGGAGCGGGCCCTGTTGTGACCGGGCCCTCGTCCTGACCGGGCCCCGTATCACGCCTTTACCAGCACCGGGCCCCTGCCTCGATCGGACCTGACCAAGACCGGGCCCCTACCAGAAAGGGGCCCGTATCAAGAATATGCAAGGACCGGGCCCTGTTGTGACCGGGCCCTGGTCCTGGCCGGGCCCCATATCACTCCTTTGCCAGCACGGAGCCCCTGCCTCGATCGGGCCTGACCAAGACCGGACCCCTACCAGAAACACCGGGCCCCATATCACGCCTTTGCCAGCACCGGGCCACTGGCTCGGTCGGACCTGACCAATACCGGACCCCTACCAGAAACGGGCCCGTATCAAGAATATGCAGGGACCGGGCCCTGTTGTGACCGGACCCCATATCACGCCTTTGCCAACAACGGGCCCCTACCAGAAACGGGCCCGCATCAAGAATATGCAAGGACCGGGTCCTCGTCCTGACCGGACCCCATATCACGCCTTTGCCAGCACCGGACCCCTGCCTCGATCAGGCCTGACCAAGACCGGGCCCCTGCCAGGTAAGTGGGCCAGAATACGGGCCCCTCACAAATTTCGGGAGGTTCAGCTGACCCCTTTGACCCCCCTGCCTGCGCCACTGGTTGGCCTGGCAGCTTACCTATATGCGCATTCTGCATTGTGGAAGCAGGGGTTGATGGGTAATTGAAGTGGGTTCGCTGGGCGGGGCGGGTCATATATATATATATATATATATATATATATATATATATATATATATATATATATATATATATATATATATATATATATATATATATATATATATATATATATATATATATATATATATATATATATATATATATATATATATATATATATATATATATATATATATATATATATATATATATATATATATATATATATATATATATATATATATATATAT
>JAXIVJ010014415.1:0-34460 GCA_036785665.1 Chirona hameri | reverse complement strand
TGAAATACCTGTTTGTTGAAAAATTGATGGATAAAACAAACAAACAAAAGTCGTGAACACTAAATAGTTCGCCGTCCGGGGTCAAGTTAAACTGCCGATTTCAATGCACCTTTTCAAATGATTGTTGATTGTTCATAGAAGTTTGGTACATATTCGCAAAAGTTAGAGTGCATGAAACATTATATGCCTTCATGATAAATAGCAATTTTCAGGCAGCTCACTGTCCAGGCAGTCCAGGCAGGCTAATTTTCGCTGGGTTTGAAATGTTATTAAAATATTGGAATGTACAAGATTTTAATCGTAATGACAAAATGGTGATTACAAAATTGTTATAACATAATTGAACCTGACCTAAACTTTATAGCAATTACGGCCACAGGGACCCACGTTTAGAACGCTCAGCTCGCATTCGCTCGCTGCGCTGCGACCTACCGGGGGCGCATATTTCCCAAGTGTATACAGCTGGCGGGCGTGTTTGGAAATAGCAACCACTTAGGGAGACATAAGTCAGTCAAAAATATAGATATTGCTTTGATTTTTTTTTTTTTTGGGGGGGGGGGGGGGCATCGCCCACCATACTTGGTTCTCCAATATATCTTCCGGTTTTTGAATATGTTTGAAAATTGTGATTTTGGGAAATTGTTCTCCCAAAAATATTTTTTTTGGGGGAACAATTTCCCAAAGTAAGACTTTTCAAACATATTCAAAAACCGAAAGATATATTGGAGAACCAAGTATGGACGATGCCCCTCCCCCCCAATATATATTTTTGACCTACTTATGTCTCCCAAGTGGTTGCATTTCCAAACACGCCCGCCAGCTGTATACACTTTGGAAATATGCTACCGGGGCCCACTGGCCCGCCCCTTGCATTGTCAAAATATTCGGAGAAAATCTAACGAAACCGTTCCAACGGATCCCAAAAATATACGGGAAAAAAGTTCCAACAACACGTACGAACGATGACAACAACAACAAAAAACGTTCTAACGAAACCATTCCAACGGATCCAAATATTTTATTTTTCGCAAAACGCTTGTAACATGGTTATGGTATGGTTCATCCTGGCTTTGAAATAGGGATGCGTGAAACGTCACATAAAATTTGAAGTGGAGCATAAACAAGTATTTCATAAACTGGATAGAATCGGATGAAACTTTAACTTCGCATAGATATAAACAACCGTTTTGTCTAACGAAAGGAAATGTTTGCTTGCCTTGCTGATCATTCAATAATATAGTTTTTATCTTAAGATCCGCCAGGGCTTACATCGACCTTGCTTCTCCTCACGATTTACAGGTCTGCTAAATTATGCTCTGTTGAAGTATACGCTTTTGTGTATCAAATATAAGCGTTTGGCATATTGCTTCATCCAAATTAGCATGTGTTTTCGTGAACGGATACTATTTGCTTTCAAATCCATGTAAGATGAGGCCTTGAAACAGAGGCGGCCAGAGCGCCCCTCAGGCGGCCAAAGAATCCCCTCAGGCGAACAGAGCACCACCCTCCGGCGACCATAGCGCCCCCCTCAGGCGACCATAGCGCCCCTCTCAGGCGACCAGGGTGCCCCTCTCAGGCAGCCAGAGCGCCCCCTGTCAGGCGGCCAGAGCACCCCTTCTCCGGCGGCCAGAGCGGCGCCCCTTTCAAACAGCCAGAGCGCCCCCTCTCAGCCGGTCAGAGCGCCCCTCTAAGGTGGCCAGGGCGCCCCTCTCAGACGGCCAGAGCGCCCCCTCTCAGGCGGCCAGAGTGCCCACTCTCTCAAGCGGCCAGAGCGCCCCTCTCAGGCGGTGAGAGTGCCCCCTCTCAGGCGCCCAGAGAGCCCCCTCTCAGGCCAGCACCCCTGCCAAACACAAAGCGCCCCTCGGCTGAGTTGGGGGGGGGGGGGCAACTGTCCCCCCCGCCTGCCCCCTCTTCCACCTCCACTGCCACCAGTCACCACTTAAACTCCTCTCGGTTTGTAGCGTTGATTTTCCGGCTTGTTTCCTTCTTACCGTTCTCCACACTCACATCCATGTTAATTGTTAACCAAACCTACGGAGTTTGAATCGAAGTGAAAACTTGCAGTGTTAGAATCTATTTAAAACTAACAAAACTGACAGCTCTAATCAAGGAATCAATAACTATTTGTCCATCTTCCCCGGCCGTAAAGCTAAAAAAGATTGTAGGCAATTCATGAAGCATGCATGAAGATAAACATCTCGTAACATCTCGTAACATCTCCCTGTGCTGCTTGCACGACCGTAACAAAATCATAGGCTCTCTGCTTGCGCTTGTGCATAATTCGCTCATGCTTGTGAAGAATCTCCCGACCATCGGTTCCCAGTTTCCCTACCTGTCTGTCATTGGTTGGTTCTGGTGTGACGTCATCCACACACAGACCAATGAGGACCCAACATGGGGAATGCCGAGATTGTGACGTCATATTCAGAGCGTCTGACCAATCAGCACTCGAAGTGCGAATTCCGTAGCATGGTTGTAAACTCGCGGCCCGGACCAGACGGTCGCGGACAAGAGATGGAGATGGAGAGTTGGAGCTGCTGAACGATCGATGCCGACATCTGCTCAACACCGTAAACACCCTGCTCCGGACATGATGCTCTGCTGCTTACCACCCGCAGTGACACCGTCAGCTGCTCTCCCAGCCGTCCAGTCAGCTGCTCTCCCAGCCGTCCAGTCAGCTGCTCTCCCGGCCGTCCAGTCAGCTGCTCTCCCAGCCGTCCAGTCAGCTGCTCTCCCGGCCGTCCAGTGAGCTGCTCTCCCAGCCGTCCAGTCAGTTGCTCTCCCAGCCGTCCAGTCAGCTGCTCTCCCGGCCGTCCAGTCAGCTGCTCTCCCAGCCGTCCAGTCAGCTGCTCTCCCAGCCGTCCAGTCAGCTGCTTTCCCAGCCGTCCAGTCAGCTGCTCTCCCAGCCGTCCAGTCAGCTGCTCTCCCAGCCGTCCAGTCAGCTGCTCTCCCGGCCGTCCAGTCAGCTGCTCTCCCGGCCGTCCAGTCAGTTGCTCTCCCAGCCGTCCAGTCAGCTGCTCTCCCGGCCGTCCAGTCAGCTGCTCTCCCGGCCGTCCAGTCAGCTGCTCTCCCAGCCGTCCAGTCAGCTGCTCTCCCGGCCGTGCAGTCAGCTGCTCTCCCAGCCGTCCAGTCAGCTGCTCTCCCAGCTGTCCAGTCAGCTGCTCTCTCAGCCGTCCAGTCAGCTGCTCTCCCGGCCGTCCAGTCAGCTGCTCTCCCGGCCGTCCAGTCAGCTGCTCTCCCAGCCGTCCAGTCAGCTGCTCTCCCGGCCGTGCAGTCAGCTGCTCTCCCAGCCGTCCAGTCAGCTGCTCTCCCAGCCGTCCAGTCAGCTGCTCTCCCAGCCGTCCAGTCAGCTGCTCTCACAGCCGTCCAGTCAGCTGCTCTCCCGGCCGTCCAGTCAGCTGCTCTCCCAGCCGTCCAGTCAGCTGCTCTCCCAGCCGTCCAGTCAGCTGCTCTCCCAGCCGTCCAGTCAGCTGCTCTCCCGGCCGTCCAGTCAGCTGCTCTCCCGGCCGTCCAGTCAGCTGCTCTCCCGGCCGTCCAGTCAGCTGCTCTCCCAGCCGTCCAGTCAGTTGCTCCCCCAACCGTCCAGTCAGCTGCTCTCCCGGCCGTCCAGTCAGCTGCTCTCCCGGCCGTCCAGTCAGCTGCTCTCCCAGCCGTGCAGTCAGCTGCTCTCCCGGCCGTCCAGTCAGCTGCTCTCCCAGCCGTCCAGTCAGCTGCTCTCCCGGCCGTTCAGTCAGCTGCTCTCCAGGCCGTCCAGTCAGCTGCTCTCCCAGCCGTGCAGTCAGCTGCTCTCCCGGCCGTCCAGTCAGCTGCTCTCCCAGCCGTCCAGTCAGCTGCTCTCCCGGCCGTGCAGTCAGCTGCTCTCCCAGCCGTCCAGTCAGCTGCTCTCCCAGCCGTCCAGTCAGCTGCTCTCCCAGCCGTCCAGTCAGCTGCTCTCCCGGCCGTCCAGTCAGCTGCTCTCCCAGCCGTCCAGTCAGCTGCTCTCCCGGCCGTCCAGTCAGCTGCTCTCCCGGCCGTCCAGTCAGCTGCTCTCCCAGCCGTCCAGTCAGCTGCTCTCCCAGCCGTCCAGTCAGCTGCTCTCCCGGCCGTCCAGTCAGCTGCTCTCCCGGCCGTCCAGTCAGCTGCTCTCCCAGCCGTCCAGTCAGCTGCTCTCCCGGCCGTCCAGTCAGCTGCTCTCCCAGCCGTCCAGTCAGCTGCTCTCCCGGCCGTCCAGTCAGCTGCTCTCCCAGCCGTCCAGTCAGCTGCTCTCCCAGCCGTCCAGTCAGCTGCTCTCCCGGCCGTCCAGTCAGCTGCTCTCCCGGCCGTCCAGTCAGCTGCTCTCCCAGCCGTCCAGTCAGCTGCTCTCCCGGCCGTCCAGTCAGCTGCTCTCCCAGCCGTCCAGTCAGCTGCTCTCCCAGCCGTCCAGTCAGCTGCTCTCCCGGCCGTCCAGTCAGCTGCTCTCCCGGCCGTCCAGTCAGCTGCTCTCCCAGCCGTCCAGTCAGCTGCTCTCCCGGGCGTCCAGTCAGCTGCTCTCCCGGCCGTGCAGTCAGCTGCTCTCCCGGCCGTGCAGTCAGCTGCTCTCCCGGCCGTCCAGTCAGCTGCTCTCCCGGCCGTCCAGTCAGCTGCTCTCCCAGCCGTCCAGTCAGCTGCTCTCCCGGCCGTCCAGTCAGCTGCTCTCCCGGCCGTCCAGTCAGCTGCTCTCCCAGCCGTCCAGTCAGCTGCTCTCCCGGCCGTGCAGTCAGCTGCTCTCCCAGCCGTCCAGTCAGCTGCTCTCCCAGCCGTCCAGTCAGCTGCTCTCCCAGCCGTCCAGTCAGCTGCTCTCCCAGCCGTCCAGTCAGCTGCTCTCCCGGCCGTCCAGTCAGCTGCTCTCCCAGCCGTCCAGTCAGCTGCTCTCCCAGCCGTCCAGTCAGCTGCTCTCCCAGCCGTCCAGTCAGCTGCTCTCCCGGCCGTCCAGTCAGCTGCTCTCCCGGCCGTCCAGTCAGCTGCTCTCCCGGCCGTCCAGTCAGCTGCTCTCCCAGCCGTCCAGTCAGTTGCTCCCCCAACCGTCCAGTCAGCTGCTCTCCCGGCCGTCCAGTCAGCTGCTCTCCCGGCCGTCCAGTCAGCTGCTCTCCCAGCCGTCCAGTCAGCTGCTCTCCCGGCCGTCCAGTCAGCTGCTCTCCCAGCCGTCCAGTCAGCTGCTCTCCCGGCCGTCCAGTCAGCTGCTCTCCCAGCCGTCCAGTCAGCTGCTCTCCCAGCCGTCCAGTCAGCTGCTCTCCCGGCCGTCCAGTCAGCTGCTCTCCCAGCCGTCCAGTCAGCTGCTCTCCCGGCCGTCCAGTCAGCTGCTCTCCCAGCCGTCCAGTCAGCTGCTCTCCCGGCCGTCCAGTCAGCTGCTCTCCCAGCCGTCCAGTCAGCTGCTCTCCCGGCCGTCCAGTCAGCTGCTCTCCCAGCCGTCCAGTCAGCTGCTCTCCCGGGCGTCCAGTCAGCTGCTCTCCCGGCCGTGCAGTCAGCTGCTCTCCCGGCCGTCCAGTCAGCTGCTCTCCCAGCCGTCCAGTCAGCTGCTCTCCCGGCCGTCCAGTCAGCTGCTCTCCCGGCCGTCCAGTCAGTTGCTCTCCCAGCCGTCCAGTCAGCTGCTCTCCCGGCCGTCCAGTCAGCTGCTCTCCCAGCCGTCCAGTCAGCTGCTCTCCCAGCCGTGCAGTCAGCTGCTCTCCCAGCCGTCCAGTCAGCTGCTCTCCCGGCCGTCCAGTCAGCTGCTCTCCCGGCCGTCCAGTCAGCTGCTCTCCCAGCCGTCCAGTCAGCTGCTCTCCCGGCCGTCCAGTCAGCTGCTCTCCCAGCCGTCCAGTCAGCTGCTCTCCCAGCCGTCCAGTCAGCTGCTCTCCCGGCCGTCCAGTCAGCTGCTCTCCCGGCCGTCCAGTCAGCTGCTCTCCCAGCCGTCCAGTCAGCTGCTCTCCCGGGCGTCCAGTCAGCTGCTCTCCCGGCCGTGCAGTCAGCTGCTCTCCCGGCCGTGCAGTCAGCTGCTCTCCCGGCCGTCCAGTCAGCTGCTCTCCCGGCCGTCCAGTCAGCTGCTCTCCCAGCCGTCCAGTCAGCTGCTCTCCCGGCCGTCCAGTCAGCTGCTCTCCCGGCCGTCCAGTCAGCTGCTCTCCCAGCCGTCCAGTCAGCTGCTCTCCCGGCCGTGCAGTCAGCTGCTCTCCCAGCCGTCCAGTCAGCTGCTCTCCCAGCCGTCCAGTCAGCTGCTCTCCCAGCCGTCCAGTCAGCTGCTCTCCCAGCCGTCCAGTCAGCTGCTCTCCCGGCCGTCCAGTCAGCTGCTCTCCCGGCCGTCCAGTCAGCTGCTCTCCCGGCCGTCCAGTCAGCTGCTCTCCCGGCCGTCCAGTCAGCTGCTCTCCCGGCCGTCCAGTCAGTTGCTCTCCCAGCCGTCCAGTCAGCTGCTCTCCCAGCCGTCCAGTCAGCTGCTCTCCCGGCCGTCCAGTCAGCTGCTCTCCCAGCCGTCCAGTCAGCTGCTCTCCCGGCCGTCCAGTCAGCTGCTCTCCCAGCCGTCCAGTCAGCTGCTCTCCCAGCCGTCCAGTCAGCTGCTCTCCCGGCCGTCCAGTCAGCTGCTCTCCCAGCCGTCCAGTCAGCTGCTCTCCCGGCCGTCCAGTCAGCTGCTCTCCCAGCCGTCCAGTCAGCTGCTCTCCCGGCCGTCCAGTCAGCTGCTCTCCCAGCCGTCCAGTCAGCTGCTCTCCCGGCCGTCCAGTCAGCTGCTCTCCCAGCCGTCCAGTCAGCTGCTCTCCCGGGCGTCCAGTCAGCTGCTCTCCCGGCCGTGCAGTCAGCTGCTCTCCCGGCCGTCCAGTCAGCTGCTCTCCCAGCCGTCCAGTCAGCTGCTCTCCCGGCCGTCCAGTCAGCTGCTCTCCCGGCCGTCCAGTCAGTTGCTCTCCCAGCCGTCCAGTCAGCTGCTCTCCCGGCCGTCCAGTCAGCTGCTCTCCCGGCCGTCCAGTCAGCTGCTCTCCCAGCCGTCCAGTCAGCTGCTCTCCCAGCCGTGCAGTCAGCTGCTCTCCCAGCCGTCCAGTCAGCTGCTCTCCCAGCTGTCCAGTCAGCTGCTCTCCCGGCCGTCCAGTCGCTGCTCTCCCAGCCGTGCAGTCAGCTGCTCTCCCGGCCGTGCAGTCAGCTGCTCTCCCGGCCGTCCAGTCAGCTGCTCTCCCAGCCGTGCAGTCAGCTGCTCTCCCGGCCGTCCAGTCAGCTGCTCTCCCGGCCGTGCAGTCAGCTGCTCTCCCGGCCGTCCAGTCAGCTGCTCTCCCGGCCGTGCAGTCAGCTGCTCTCCCGGCCGTGCAGTCAGCTGCTCTCTCGGCCGTGCAGTCAGCTGCTCTCCCAGCAGTCAGCATGCCGCGTGTCTACGAAGCACAACCACACAACCACGACACTGACTGGACGGTACCGCATCAGTGCAGCCTGCTCCTCTCATGTCACAGAATAACACCGCCGGCATAACCCTGCGGCCGCGTCACGACTGCCTGTCTGTGAGTCACACACATGACGCCTGCGAGTCGGCGGAGGCGGCGGTGGCAACACGCACATGACTCACCAGCACGGTCAGGCCGCCCGTCACCCGTCACCCGTCACCCGTCACCCGTCACCCATCACCCGTCACCCATCACCCGTCACCCGTCACCCGTCACCCGTCACCCGTCACCCGTCACACGTCACCCGTCGCCCGTCACCCGTCACCCGTCACCCGTCACCCGTCACCCGTCACCACATGTCCCCGCGGTTGTAGTGACCGCCGTACCCGGTCCCTGGAGCTGCTCGGCTGCCGGACAGAGGGAAGCCGCCGCCGCGGGCCGGCTCCCGCCCACAGCTGCCCCCTGCTGCCGGACAGAGGGCCGGCTCCCGCCCACAGCTGCCCCCCTGCTGCCGGACAGAAGGAAGCCGCCGCCGCGGGCCGGCTCCCGCCCACAGCTGCCTCCCTGAGCTGCCGAGCTGTGGCCGCTGTGGCCGCTGTGGCCGCTTAATTCGGTGACTCAGTGGTGGGCGGGTCGTCGGGCGGCTGATTAGCCGGCGCTCGTAACACCCGGCCGGCGGTGTCCCCTCGGCTTGAGTTACGGCGACCTTCGACGGAGAGACGCGAGCCGCTAGCACCGCCGACCGGCCGACAGCACCGCCGACAGCACCACCGCCGACAGCACCGCCGACAGCACCACCGACAGCAAAGCCGACAGCAACGCCGACATCAACGCCGACAGCACCGCCGACAGCAAAGCCGACAGCAACGCCGACATCAACGCCGACAGCAACGCCGACAGCACCGCCGACAGCACATCCGGCATCACCACCGACGGCACCGGCGACAGTAACGCCGACAGTACTGCCGACAGTAACGCTGGAAGCAACGCCGGAAGCAACGCCGACAGCAACGCCGACAGTAACACTGACAGAAACGCCGACAGTAACGCCGACAGTAACGCCGACAGCACCGCCGACAGCACCGCCGACAGTACTGCCGACAGTAACGCCGAGAGCAACGCCGACATCAACGCCGACAGCAACGCCGACAGCAAAGCCGACAGCACATCCGACAGCACCACCGACGGCACCGGCGACAGTAACGCCGACAGTACTGCCGACAGTAATGCTGGAAGCAACGCCGGAAGCAGCGCCGACAGCAACGCCGACAGCAACGCCGACAGCAACGCCGACAGCAACGCCGACAGCAACACTGACAGTAACGCCGACAGCAACGCGGACAGTAACGCCGACAGTAACGCCGACAGTACTGCCGACAGTAACGCCGACAGCAACGCCGACAGGACCGCCGACAGCACCGCCGACATCAACGCCGACAGTAACGCCGACATCAAAGCAGACAGGAACGCCGACAGGAACGCCGACATCAACGCCGACAGCAACCCAACAGCAACGCCGGAAGCAACGCCGACAGCACCACCGACAGCACCGCCGACATCAACGCCGACAGTAACGCCGACATCAACGCCGACTGCACCGCCGACAGCACATCCGACAGCACCGCCGACAGGAACGCCGACAGCAACGCGGACAGTAACGCCGACAGCAACGCCGACAGCACCGCCGACAGCACCGCCGACAGTAACGCCGACAGCAACGCCGACAGCACCGCCGACAGTAACGCCGACAGCAACGCCGACAGCACCGCCGACAGTAACGCCGACAGCACCGCCGACAGTAACGTCGACAGCAACGCGGACAGTAACGCCGACAGCAACGCCGACAGCACCGCCGACAGTAACGGCGGGGGCTGGGAAGGCACGGTGTTCTAAAAGACGGCAAATACCTTCTGAAAATACCCACCGCCAAATTGATTGCCATATTTGGCAATAAATTTGATCAGAATTCAATGGGGAATCCGATGACGTAGTTCTCAAAATCGGGAAAATTTCGCTTTTGAGTTCTACGCCATTTATATAAATGTATGTATTTTAGATAAATTGTGTATGATTGTAGCTCTATATAACGAAAATCACTTTATGAATGGAAGCAAACGTTGCATATTCTGAACGCTTGTTTAGTTTTATTTAAGATGATACCGAAGTTATGTTTAAATCTTTTACAAACATGCATGGTACACAGTTTGCAATATTTATAGGTAATGACTGCTTTGACGGCGTCTGGCGCAAATGTTCGTTCGCTCCGCGCGGTAGGCAATAGCACCTACGCATATCTGAAAGCATGGGTACATTCAGGGGCTCCGCCACGGTGGGGGGGGGGGGGCTGGATTTGTCCCCATGCTTGAGCCAGGGGGATTACCCCCCAATTTTCCCCTGACGAACAACTTTAAATTCCGTTGTAAAAATTCCAAATTCAGTTCAATTGTTCGCTGACGCACCACCCCGCCACTCAATAGCTTTTCGCTGACGCACCAACCCCGCCGCTCAATAGCTTTTCGCTGACGCACCAACCCCGCCACTCAATAGCTTTTCGCTGACGCACCACCCCGCCACTCAATAGCTTTTCGCTGACGCATTAACTCCGCCACTCAATAGCTTTTCGCTGACGCACCAACCCCGCCACTCAATAGCTTTTCGCTGACGCACCACCCCGCCACTCAATAGCTTTTCGACGCCCCCCCCCTCCCCACAAGGTACATGTCGACTGTTGGCTAAGTGTATCAAGTGCCTATCTGGTACATCAGCTCAGCTACATCCGGTTTTGTAAACATTTGCTCGAGCTGTCTGGGTGAACGCACTATGGCCCGACCCATAACTGCGCCTGTAACGAGGCCGTCACAACTCACGAACGGCATGAAGTTAGACCATGGTTCGCGAACGGCGATAGACTGCGTCATAGGTCATACGCGTAGGAACAGGGGAGGGCGGTCTATGCCCCCACTTTACATGACGTTCCTACGTCCCTGGACCGCGTAGGAACAGGGGAGGGCGGTTTATGTCCCCACTTTACATGACGTTCGTACGTCCCTGGACCGCGTAGGAACAGGAGAGGGCGTACATGCCACCCCACTTTACATGACGTTCGTACGTCCCTGGACCGCGTAGGAACGGGGCAGGGCGGTCTATGCCCCCACTTTACATGACGTTCCTACGTCCCTGGACCGCGTAGGAACAGGGGAGGGCGTACATGCCACCCCACTTTACATGACGTTCCTACGTCCCTGGACCGCGTAGGAACAGGGGAGGGTGGTTTATGCCCCCACTTTACATGACGTTCCTACGTCCCTGGACCGCGTAGGAACAGGTGAGGGCGGTTTATGTCCCCACTTTACATGACGTTCGTACGTCCCTGGACCGCGTAGGAACAGGGGAGGGCGTACATGCCACCCCACTTTACATGACGTTCCTACGTCCCTGGACCGCGTAGGAACAGGGGAGGGCGGTTTATGTCCCCACTTTACATGACGTTCGTACGTCCCTGGACCGCGTAGGAACAGGAGAGGGCGTACATGCCACCCCACTTTACATGACGTTCGTACGTCCCTGGACCGCGTAGGAACGGGGGAGGGCGGTCTATGCCCTCACTTTTCATGACGTTCCTACGTCCCTGGACCGTGTAGGAACAGGGGAGGGCGGTCTATGCCCCCACTTTACATGACGTTCGTACGTCCCTGGACCGCGTAGGAACAGGGCAGGGCGTACATGCCACCTCACTTTACATGACGTTCCTACGTCCCTGGACCGCGTAGGAACAGGGGAGGGCGTACATGCCCCCACTTTACATGACGTTCCTACGTCCCTGGACCGCGTAGGAACAGGGGAGGGCGGTCTATGCCCCCACTTTACGTGACGTTCCTACGTCCCTGGACCGCGTAGGAACAGGGGAGGGCGGTCTATGCCCACACTTTACATGACGTTCCTACGTCCCTGGACCGCGTAGGAACGGGGGAGGGCGGTCTATGCCCCCACTTTACATGACGTTCCTACGTCCCTGGACCGCGTAGAAACAGGGGAGGGCGGTCTATGTCCCCACTTTACATGACGTTCCTACGTCCCTGGACCGCGTAGGAACAGGAGAGGGCGTACATGCCACCCCACTTTACATGACGTTCCTACGTCCCTGGACCGCGTAGGAACGGGGCAGGGCGGTCTATGCCCCCACTTTACATGACGTTCCTACGTCCTTGGACCGCGTAGGAACGGGGGAGGGCGGTCTATGCCCCCACTTTACATGACGTTCCTACGTCCCTGGACCGTGTAGGAACAGGGGAGGGCGGTCTATGCCCCCACTTTACATGACGTTCCTACGTCCCTGGACCGCGTAGGAACGGGGGAGGACGGTATATGCCACCCCACTTTACATGACGTTCTTACGTCCCTGGACCGCGTAGGAACAGGGCAGGGCGTACATGCCCCCACTTTACATGACGTTCCTACGTCCCTGGACCGTGTAGGAACAGGGGAGGGCGGTCTATGCCCCCACATTACATGACGTTCCAACGTCCCTGGACTGCGTAGGAACAGGGGAGGGCGTACATGCCACCTCACTTTTCATGACGTTCCTACGTCCCTGGACCGCGTAGGAACAGGGGAGGGCGTACATGCCACCTCACTTTTCATGACGTTCCTACGTCCCTGGACCGCGTAGGAACAGGGGAGGGCGGTTTATGTCCCCACTTTACATGACGTTCCTACGTCCCTGGACCGCGTAGGAACAGGGGAGGGCGGTCTATACCCCCACTTTACATGACGTTCCTACGTCCCTGGACCGCGTAGAAACAGGGGAGGGCGTACATGCCACCTCACTTTTCATGACGTTCCTACGTCCCTGGACCGCGTAGGAACAGGGGAGGGCGTACATGCCACCTCACTTTTCATGACGTTCCTACGTCCCTGGACCGCGTAGGAACAGGGGAGGGCGGTTTATGTCCCCACTTTACATGACGTTCCTACGTCCCTGGACCGCGTAGGAACGGGGCAGGGCGGTCTATACCCCCACTTTACATGACGTTCCTACGTCCCTGGACCGCGTAGGAACAGGGGAGGGCGGTCTATGCCCCCACTTTACATGACGTTCCTACGTCCCTGGACCGCGTAGGAACGGGGCAGGGCGTACATGCCACCTCACTTTACATGACGTTCCTACGTCCCTGGACCGCGTAGGAACAGGGGAGGGCGTACATGCCACCTCACTTTTCATGACGTTCCTACGTCCCTGGACCGCGTAGGAACAGGGGAGGGCGGTCTATGCCCCCACTTTACATGACGTTCCTACGTCCCTGGACCGCGTAGGAACAGGAGAGGGCGGTTTATGCCCCCACTTTACATGACGTTCCTACGTCCCTGGACCGCGTAGGAACAGGGCAGGGCGGTCTATGCCCCCACTTTACATGACGTTCCTACGTCCCTGGACTGTGTAGGAACAGGGCAGGGCGTACATGCCCCCACTTTACATGACGTTCCTACGTCCCTGGACCGTGTAGGAACATGGGAGGGCGGTATATGCCCTCACTTTACATGACGTTCGTACGTCCCTGGACCGCGTAGGAACAGGAGAGGGCGGTCTATGCCCCCACTTTACGTGACGTTCCGTCCCTGGACCGCGTATGAACGGGGCAGGGCGGTCTATGCCGCCACTTTACATGACGTTCCTACGTCCCTGGACCGCGTAGGAACAGGGGAGGGCGGTCTATGCCCCTACTTTACATGACGTTCCGACGTCCCTGGACCGCGTAGGAACGGGGCAGGGCGGTCTATGCCGCCACTTTACATGACGTTCCTACGTCCCTGGACCGCGTAGGAACAGGGGAGGGCGTACATGCCACCCCACTTTACATGACGTTCCTACGTCCCTGGACCGCGTAGGAACAGGGGAGGGCGTACATGCCACCTCACTTTTCATGACGTTCCTAAGTCCCTGGACCGCGTAGGAACGGGGCAGGGCGGTCTATGCCCCCACTTTACATGACGTTCCTACGTCCCTGGACCGCGTAGGAACAGGGGAGGGCGTACATGCCACCCCACTTTACATGACGTTCCTACGTCCCTGGACCGCGTAGGAACAGGGGAGGGCGTACATGCCACCTCACTTTACATGACGTTCCTACGTCCCTGGACCGTGTAGGAACGGGGGAGGGCGGTCTATGCCCCCACTTTACATGACGTTCCTACGTCCCTGGACCGCGTAGGAACGGGGCAGGGCGGTCTATGCCCCCACTTTACATGACGTTCCTACGTCCCTGGACCGCGTAGGAACAGGGGAGGGCGGTATATGCCCCCACTTTACATGACGTTCGTACGTCCCTGGACCGCGTAGGAACAGGAGAGGGCGGTCTATGCCCCCACTTTACATGACGTTCCTACGTCCCTGGACCGCGTATGAACGGGGCAGGGCGGTCTATGCCGCCACTTTACATGACGTTCCTACGTCCCTGGACCGCGTAGGAACAGGGGAGGGCGGTCTATGCCACCTCACTTTACATGACGTTCCTACGTCCCTGGACTGCGTAGGAACAGGAGAGGGCGTACATGCCACCTCACTTTACATGACGTTCCTACGTCCCTGGACCGCGTAGGAACGGGGGAGGGCGTACATGCCACCCCACTTTACATGACGTTCCTACGTCCCTGGACCGCGTAGGAACAGGGAAGGGCGGTCTATGCCCCCACTTTACATGACGTTCCTACGTCCCTGGACCGCGTAGGAACAGGGCAGGGCGTACATGCCCCCACTTTACATGACGTTCCTACGTCCCTGGGCCGTGTAGGAACAGGGGAGGGCGGTCTATGCCCCCACTTTACATGACGTTCCTACGTCCCTGGACCGCGTAGGAACAGGGCAGGGCGTGCATGCCCCCACTTTACATGACGTTCCTACGTCCCTGGACCGCGTAGGAACAGGGGAGGCCGGTCTATGCCCCCACTTTACATGACGTTCCTACGTCCCTGGACCGCGTAGGAACAGGGCAGGGCGTACATGCCCCCACTTTACATGACGTTCTTACGTCCCTGGACCGCGTAGGAACAGGGGAGGGCGGTCTATGCCCCCACTTTACATGACGTTCCTACGTCCCTGGACCGCGTAGGGACAGGGCAGGGCGTACATGCCCCCACTTTACATGACGTTCCTACGTCCCTGGACCGCGTAGGAACAGGGGAGGGCGGTCTATGCCCCCACTTTACATGACGTTTCTACGTCCCTGGACCGCGTAGAAACAGGGGAGGGCGGTCTATGCCCCCACTTTACATGACGTTCCTACGTCCCTGGACCGCGTAGGAACAGGGGAGGGCGGTATATGCCCCCATTTTACATGACGTTCCTACGTCCCTGGACCGCGTAGGAACAGGGGAGGGCGGTATATGCCCCCACTTTACATGACGTTCCTACGTCCCTGGACCGCGTAGGAACGGGGAGGGCGGTCTATGCCCCCACTTTACATGACGTTCCTACGTCCCTGGACCGCGTAAGAACAGGGGAGGGCGGTCTATGCCCTCACTTTTCATGACGTTCCTACGTCCCAGGACCGCGTAGGAACAGGGGAGGGCGGTCTATGCCCCTTCTTTACATGACGTTCCTACGTCCCTGGACCGCGTAGGAACAGGGGAGGGCGGTCTATGCCCCCACTTTACATGACGTTCCTACGTCCCTGGACCGCGTAGGAACAGGGGAGGGCGGTATATGCCCCCACTTTACATGACGTTCCTACGTCCCTGGACCGCGTAGGAACAGGGGAGGGCGGTCTATGCCCCCACTTTACATGACGTTCCTACGTCCCTGGACCGCGTAGGAACAGGGGTGGGCGTACATGCCACCTCACTTTACATGACGTTCCTACGTCCCTGGACCGCGTAGGAACGGGGAGGGCGTGCATGCCACCTCACTTTTCATGACGTTCGTACGTCCCTGGACCGCGTAGGAACAGGGGAGGGCGGTCTATGCCGCCACTTTACATGACGTTCCTACGTCCCTGGACCGCGTAGGAACGGGGGAGGGCGGTCTATGCCGCCACTTTACATGACGTTCCTACGTCCCTGGACCGCGTATGAACGGGGCAGGACGGTCTATGCCGCCACTTTACATGACGTTCCTACGTCCCTGGACCGCGTAGGAACGGGTCAGGGCGGTCTATGCCGCCACTTTACATGACGTTCCTACGTCCCTGGACCGCGTAGGAACAGGGGAGGGCGGTATATGCCGCCACTTTACATGACGTTCCTACGTCCCTGGACCGCGTAGGAACAGGGGAGGGCGGTCTATGCCCACACTTTACATGACGTTCCTACGTCCCTGGACCGCGTAGGAACAGGGGAGGGCGGTCTATGCCCCCACTTTACATGACGTTCCTACGTCCCTGGACTGTATGACGTGTATCAGCTTTACGTCAGTGGTCGACAAAAGCGTTAACGCAATCAGACTTTGGTTGGGTCCCTTGTCCCTTTAGTAGGCCCTCTGTCCAGGTCCTCGGTAGGTACAGGTCCTCGGTAGGCCCTCGGTACAGGTCCTCGGTAGGCCCTCGGTACAGGTCCTTGGTAGGCCCTCGGTACAGGCCCTTGGTAGGTCCTCGGTACATGTCCTTGATAGGCCCTCGGTACAGATCCTTGGTAGGCCCTCGGTACAGGTCCTTGGTAGGTCCTCGGTACAGGTCCTTGGTAGGCCCTCGGTACAGGTCCTTGGTAGGCCCTCGGTACAAGTCCTTGGTAGGCCCTCGGTACAGGTCCTTGGTAGGCCCCCAGTACAGGCCCTTGGTACAGGCCCTGGCCTGGCCAGCACCCCCGCCTGTCTTACGACCGCGCGCTCATTCAGGTGCAGCTCACGCCACCTGAGCGCGCCTGTGACACCGCCAGCGAGCGCGCGCGGAGACGGGGTGGAGGTGACATCACTCGGCCCGCAGCAGCGCTCTGCTCCCAGATGAGCATCGGTCAATTAAACGTCCGATCTTTGAGCAGCAAGCTAGATGAAATCAACCTCCTATTAAGCGACCACAAACTCGATATACTCTGTCTATCAGAGACGTGGCTCACACCTCAAGTTCTGGACACATTCCTGGTGTTCCCAGGCTACGCCATTCTCAGACGTGACCGTGACACGCGCCGCGGAGGCGGTGTTGCGATCCTACACCGGGTAGAAATGCGGCTTCAGCGACTCGCCACGCCGGCGGACGGACCTCTGGAGACCCTGTGGGCGTCAGCAATGTGGCCGGGTGGTCGACCAATTACGGTGGGCGTTATATACCGCCCGCCCGACAGCCCGGTGACTCCCAGTCTGGAGCACCTGCAGGAGCAGCTTCGAGAGTCCGCCGGCGCAGGAAGGCCCGTGTTTCTCCTGGGCGATACCAACTTTAACGTGATGGACACCAGCTCGTCCCAAGTACGCCGCTACTCCGACATTATTAGCGAGCTGAATATGGTACAGCTGGTGACCAGCCCGACCCACCTCAGCCCAACTCCGTCGGCACTAGATCACGTCATCACCAACATGCGAGAACCGGCGCCTGAGATCGAGGTGCTCCCTGACGTCATCAGCGACCATCAACCCGTCATCATGAGGGCGCGCCTGGGGCGGGTGCGGAGGGACCCCCAGTGGCGTACTCAGCGCGGCTGGAGACGCGCAGACTGGAACGCAATCTGTCATGATCTGCTGCTGTCGGACTGGAGTCAGGTAGATGGCGCCACTGACGTCGACGGGTGCGTGCAGCAGTTCATGGCTGTTTGGAACGCTGTGGTGGACAACCACTGCCCAGCGAGAAGAACGCGCGTCACGAAGCCGCACTGCCCCTGGCTGACCGACGACCCGTCCCTGCGAGCGCTGATGGCTGAGCGGGACAGCGCTCGCGACACCTTGCTGTGTCTGCGTACACCAGAGGCAAGGGCAGACTTCACCAGACTTCGCAATCACGTCAAGAGCCGCCTCATCTCGAGCAGGCGTGAGTTTCTGTGTGGGGAGATGGCGTCTGGTGGCCACCGTCGCTTCTGGCCGACCTTCAAGAGGTTTGCCGTTGCAACCTCGCCGCCGGCCGGGAGCGCATCTGTGGCGAGCCCTGAGAACGCCGAAACGGCTGCGGACGAGCTCAACCGCCATTTCTCATCCGTGGGAACCCGCATCGCCACCGACCTGCGGAGCGCAGTCATCGACGGCAGCAAGAGGCCCAGACCACCCACCGTCTGCGCAGCCAGCTTCTCCTTCCGACCGGTGACGCTTCCGGAGCTCTCCCGGTGCATCCGACGTATGCGCGCGTCGCGAGCTGTTGGTCTGGACGAGGTGCCACTTCAGGCTGTGCGCGAGTGTTTCCCAGTTATCGGCCCACATCTGCTAAAACTTATAAATATGTCAATCGTCACCAAAGTGTTCCCCGATAGCTGGAAAACTGCATGTATTGTTCCCATCCCAAAGTCACGTGACCCTGCCGTTCCGTCCGATTATAGACCGATTTCTTTGCTTAGTGTTTTGTCTAAAATTTTAGAAAAAGTAATTTGTACACAACTGACCGAGTTTTTAAACATCACAGGGCTTCTGCATTCATCCCAATATGCATACAGATCTCGCCATTCAACAGAGGACGCCGTGCTCGCCGCTGTCGAGCGCCTGGTCACCAACATCGACGAAGGCCTTGTATCGTCGGTAACGACGATGGACCTCTCGAAGGCGTTCGACAGCGTCGACCACGGCCTCCTCCTCACAAAATTGTCATGGTATGGTGTAAATGACGTGGACTGGTTTAGGAGTTATTTGAGCGGCCGAAGGCAGATGGTGCGTGGTGGACGGTTGACTTGTCCCGTGACTTGTGGTGTGCCCCAGGGCTCGATTATTGGTCCAGTCTTGTTAATTTTGTTCTCAAACGATTTATATGGATATTTGACCCATGGCCGCCTCATCTCCTACGCTGACGACACCGTGCACGTTGACTGCGCGTCCCCTGACGGACCTGGTCTCGCCGGGCTAAAAATTAGACTGGAGCTCACCTTGCGTGAGCTCCAGTCTTGGTTTGATTCTAGCTCTCTCAAAATGAACGCGAAGAAAACTGCTTTCATGCTTGTTGGCTCAAAGAAAATTTGGCAAAAACGGGAAAATTTCGGTTTGAATTAAATGGTTCCGAGGTGCAGGCCTCGACCAGCATCAAAATCCTCGGCGTCGTGGTGGACCGTGGTCTGTCATGGGACGCGCATGTCTCGAGTGTCTCCAAAAAATGTAACGGTATCCTCGTCTCTCTGTACAAAGTTCGGCATTACTTCACCTCAGAAGCCCTTAAAATTATAATTCAGGCGTACGTGTTCCCACATATCACGTACTGCCTGTGCGTGTGGGGAGGGGCGACCAAGGGTCAACTGGTCAAAATCCAAAAACTGATAAACTTTGCCGCTCGTATCGTCACAGGACTCAAAAAGCATGATCATATAACCCAGGCTCTAAATTCTTTAGGATGGCCGAAGATCGAGACCCTGGTGGCGCGCCGCGACGCCGTAAAGGTGTTTAAGGCGCTCAGAGAGGAGGGAGCGCCACCCGAGATACGCGCTATGTTCACCCCACGTGCCGCTGTTTCCACACGCGAGACGCGCGCCTCTGATCGAGGTAGCCTCCACCTGCACAAGTGCAGATTGACCGCCTCTCAGAAGGCTTTTTCGTATCGGGCTGCAGTTGTCTGGAACCGCCTGCCACCACAAGCTTGTGCCGCCCATTCATTGGATGGTTTTAAGACCGCTATGCGAAGTGTGATTTTACCGATGTAGTGTAGTGAAGTGTACTCGTTTTTATCGTATTTTGTATATTATTTGTAACACTGACATGAAACCAGAATAGCCACCTCGTGGATGGTTTTTAATACACTGATTGATTGATTGGTAGGTCCTCGGTACAGGTCTTTGGTAGGTCCTCGGTACAGGTCCTTGGTAGGTCCTCGGTACAGGTCCTTGATAGGCCCTCGGTACAGGTCCTTGGTAGGCCCTCGGTACAGGTCTCGGTACAGGTCCTTGGTAGGCCCTCGGTACAGGTCCTTGGTAGGCCCTCGGTACAGGTCCTTGGTAGGCCCTCGGTACAGGTCCTTGGTAGGCCCTCGGTACAGGTCTCGGTACAGGTCCTTGGTAGGCCCTCGGTACAGGTCCTTGGTAGGCCCTCGGTACAGGTCCTTGGTAGGCCCTCGGTACAGGTCCTTGGTAGGCCCTCGGTACAGGTCCTTGGTAGGCCCTCGGTAAAGGTCCTTGGTAGGCCCTCGGTACAGGTCTCGGTACAGGTCCTCGGTAGGCCCTCGGTACAGGCCCTTGGTAGGTCCTCGTTACAGGTCCTTGGTAGGCCCTCTGTACAGGTCCTTGGTAGGCCCTCGGTACAGGTCCTTGGTAGGCCCTCGGTAAAGGTCCTTGGTAGGCCCTCGGTACAGGTCTCGGTACAGGTCCTCGGTAGGCCCTCGGTACAGGCCCTTGGTAGGTCCTCGTTACAGGTCCTTGGTAGGCCCTCTGTACAGGTCCTTGGTAGGTCCTCGGCGCCCCTTTGTGACCGAGATCAGCGGCGGCGCCACCGGGGGTCAGGAGGGGCAGTTGCCCCCCCCCCCCTGTCGTCGGCCGGGGGGTCAGGAGGGGCAGTTGCCCCCCCCCCCCACTGTCATCAGGCAGGGGGGGGGGGGGGTCAGGAGGGGCAGTCGACCCCCTGTCGTCGGGCAGGTGGGGGGGGGGGGGGGGGGCAAACATATCTTTTTCCCCTCCTGTCATTTAAGGTGGCCCTTCCATGCTTCAAAGACGCCCCCCATCTCGCAGGCCCCATCGCGGCCTGTAAGGGCCCTTCCGGCTTCTAGAGGGCCCTGTCGACCTTTAGCCGGCCTTTATAGGGCCCTGCCGATCTGTAGATCGCCCTGCCAATCTGCAGAGGGCTTCTGCCGGCCTTTAAATGACCCTGCCGGCCTTTAGCGGGTTCTGGCGACCTTTAGAGGGCCCTGTCGGCCTTTATAGGACCATTCCGGTCTGTATAGGACCCTTCCGGCCTTTAGAGGGCCATGCCGATCGCCCTGCCAATCTGCAGAGGGACTCTGTCGGCATTTAGAGGGCCCTGTCGCCCTGTAGAGGGCCCTCTTCCAGCCTTTAGGGGCCCTGTCGATCCAGCAGAGTGTCCCAGCTAATCTGTAGAGGGCCCTCTGTTGACCTTAAGAGGGCCCTGCCGATCTGTAGAGGACCCTCTGTCGGCCTTTAGAGGGCCCTGCCGATCTGCAGATGGTCATCTGCCGGCCTTCAGAGGCCCCTGCTGATCTGTAGAGGGCCTTTGTTGTCCTTTAGAGAGTCCTGTGGTGGTAGAGGTGGTCTGCCGGTCGAGCGCCGGTGAGGCTCTCGGAAGGAAGGCCGGTCAAAGTTCTCATTGTTTTTCAGTGTATGCTAGTAACGTCTGAGAGGAGTACAAGGCTTTGCCAATGTACGAGTATTAACCGGGGCATTGGCTGGGGTTTCACCCGAACACCATTGGCTGGGGTGGCGTTTTTCGCCCCGTGGTTATCTTCCGAACCAATAACCGCAGCGTCGACCTGCAGAGGTGGCCAAAGATCTCGTCTGGACACACATCCGGACAAACACGTTGGCCCGTACTTTCCTGAGCGGCGACCCCCGTGGAAATCTTTATTCTTCTACGATTTTGAATTAGAAGCGCCTTGACGAGACAAACACGATGGCGTAAAACAAATAGTGCCTTATCTTCATTAGGTAAAAAATTATTTGCGTAAAATTGTTTTGCCCAAAACAGTGTCCTAGTAAACAGTACAGTGTCCTAGTATTGCGAAATTTTCGTGGAAAATGATACTCTATGGATAATATTTTTGCACGCTTTTCCCCAGTTTTACTGTGGATTTTCCACTCCCTAAACTAAGATGTATTTGATAACTAGAACCTTAATAGGTAATAGGAACGCTGATGTTGCTGATGTTAATGCTAACCTGTTTGCATCCACAAGCTGAAAACTATTGTCATTTGTAACAGCCAATTATGATGGGTGAGTTTGTGACAGAAAAGTAGTCCTAAAGCAGCTAAGTAACGCTGATGTAGTGTAGGATATATGAACAGAGGTGCATTAACCAAAGTTGTTGATGTCACTGCAGTGTCCTAGCATTGTAAAACTTGGGTGGAAATCCACACCGTATGGATACTATATTAACACTCCATTTCCGCCCCCCCCCCCCCCCAGGGTGTGTAATTATCAGAGGCCCTCCAGGGCGCGTGTTAAGATATGACTCTATCGTGTTGTAGAAACCCCTCGTATCACTATGTGGTGTATTTTTCAAGAAAATTTATAAGCAAACGGTATCCAAAGATTTCTGTAAATCAAGATATAAGAAGTATGTTATTTCGTTATTTTGTAGAGATTTTGTAACTTCATCTTGCATGTGCACAATCGGCATGTACGTTCTGTGTTGTTTTCTCAATCCGAATTGAAGAAGATTCAGGATATTATTTTGATTAACCCGCGCCCCGTTGGAGGTGGCAGAATCTGCCCCCTCCTCCCTGATTTTCTCAATAATTTGAAAACAATGATAGATATCGACGTCAACCTTTCAGTACCTTATGCTGCATCCATTCTTCGTCTTATCACAACATTTTAAGGCAAATCGTGTAGTACTTTGGCGGGAGATAATGACGTTTTAATCACGTCAGGTCATGCCATTTTTGATGGAAAACCAATAAATGTTTGAAAAATCGTAGACAATCGAGTTTTGAAGCAAATTGCAAATAAAAAGCCGAAAGAAAGGAAATAACAGTATATTGAAATGGCTATCGCGGATTTGCAAAATGTTGAATTTTGACTCCCAACAATAAAATCAAAGTATTTGTTTTCGTTGTCGAAAGTTATTTGTCACAACATATTACTATTTGATATCTATATTACTATTTGATATCTATATTACTATTTGATATCTATATTACTATTAGATAAGCGTCTGGTCTGGCTGTCTGGCTGTCTGGCTGTCTGGCTGGCTGGCTGGCTGGCTGGCTGGCCTGGGCTGGCCTGGGCTGGCCTGGGCTGGCCTGGGCTGGCCTGGGCTGGGCTGGGCTGGGCTGGGCTGGGCTGGGCTGGGCTGGGCTGGGCTGGGCTGGGCTGGGCTGGGCTGGGCTGGGCTGGGCTGGGCTGGGCTGGGCTGGGCTGGGCTGGGCTGGGCTGGGCTGGGCTGGGCTGGGCTGGGCTGGGCTGGGCTGGGCTGGGCTGGGCTGGGCTGGGCTGGGCTGGGCTGGGCTGGGCTGGGCTGGGCTGGGCTGGGCTGGGCTGGGCTGGGCTGGGCTGGGCTGGGCTGGGCTGGGCTGGGCTGGGCTGGGCTGGGCTGGGCTGGGCTGGGCTGGGCTGGGCTGGGCTGGGCTGGGCTGGGCTGGGCTGGGCTGGGCTGGGCTGGGCTGGGCTGGGCTGGGCTGGGCTGGGCTGGGCTGGGCTGGGCTGGGCTGGGCTGGGCTGGGCTGGGCTGGGCTGGGCTGGGCTGGGCTGGGCTGGGCTGGGCTGGGCTGGGCTGGGCTGGGCTGGGCTGGGCTGGGCTGGGCTGGGCTGGGCTGGGCTGGGCTGGGCTGGGCTGGGCTGGGCTGGGCTGGGCTGGGCTGGGCTGGGCTGGGCTGGGCTGGGCTGGGCTGGGCTGGGCTGGGCTGGGCTGGGCTGGGCTGGGCTGGGCTGGGCTGGGCTGGGCTGGGCTGGGCTGGGCTGGGCTGGGCTGGGCTGGCCTGGCCTGGGCTGGCCTGGGCTGGGCTGGCCTGGGCTGGGCTGGGCTGGCCTGGGCTGGCCTGGGCTGGCCTGGGCTGGCCTGGGCTGGCCTGGGCTGGCCTGGGCTGGCCTGGGCTGGCCTGGGCTGGCCTGGGCTGGCCTGGGCTGGCCTGGGCTGGCCTGGGCTGGCCTGGGCTGGCCTGGGCTGGCCTGGGCTGGCCTGGGCTGGCCTGGGCTGGCCTGGGCTGGCCTGGGCTGGCCTGGGCTGGCCTGGGCTGGCCTGGGCTGGCCTGGGCTGGCCTGGGCTGGCCTGGGCTGGCCTGGGCTGGCCTGGGCTGGCCTGGGCTGGCCTGGGCTGGCCTGGGCTGGCCTGGGCTGGCCTGGGCTGGCCTGGGCTGGCCTGGGCTGGCCTGGGCTGGCCTGGGCTGGCCTGGGCTGGCCTGGGCTGGCCTGGGCTGGCCTGGGCTGGCCTGGGCTGGCCTGGGCTGGCCTGGGCTGGCCTGGGCTGGCCTGGGCTGGCCTGGGCTGGCCTGGGCTGGCCTGGGCTGGCCTGGGCTGGCCTGGGCTGGCCTGGGCTGGCCTGGGCTGGCCTGGGCTGGCCTGGGCTGGCCTGGGCTGGCCTGGGCTGGCCTGGGCTGGCCTGGGCTGGCCTGGGCTGGCCTGGGCTGGCCTGGGCTGGCCTGGGCTGGCCTGGGCTGGCCTGGGCTGGCCTGGGCTGGCCTGGGCTGGCCTGGGCTGGCCTGGGCTGGCCTGGGCTGGCCTGGGCTGGCCTGGGCTGGCCTGGGCTGGCCTGGGCTGGCCTGGGCTGGCCTGGGCTGGCCTGGGCTGGCCTGGGCTGGCCTGGGCTGGCCTGGGCTGGCCTGGGCTGGCCTGGGCTGGCCTGGGCTGGCCTGGGCTGGCCTGGGCTGGCCTGGGCTGGCCTGGGCTGGCCTGGGCTGGCCTGGGCTGGCCTGGGCTGGCCTGGGCTGGCCTGGGCTGGGCTGGCCTGGGCTGGCCTGGGCTGGCCTGGGCTGGCCTGGGCTGGGCTGGGCTGGCCTGGGCTGGCCTGGGCTGGCCTGGGCTGGCCTGGGCTGGCCTGGGCTGGCCTGGGCTGGCCTGGGCTGGCCTGGGCTGGCCTGGGCTGGCCTGGGCTGGCCTGGGCTGGCCTGGGCTGGCCTGGGCTGGCCTGGGCTGGCCTGGGCTGGCCTGGGCTGGCCTGGGCTGGCCTGGGCTGGCCTGGGCTGGCCTGGGCTGGCCTGGGCTGGCCTGGGCTGGCCTGGGCTGGCCTGGGCTGGCCTGGGCTGGCCTGGGCTGGCCTGGGCTGGCCTGGGCTGGCCTGGGCTGGCCTGGGCTGGCCTGGGCTGGCCTGGGCTGGCCTGGGCTGGCCTGGGCTGGCCTGGGCTGGCCTGGGCTGGCCTGGGCTGGCCTGGGCTGGCCTGGGCTGGCCTGGGCTGGCCTGGGCTGGCCTGGGCTGGCCTGGGCTGGCCTGGGCTGGCCTGGGCTGGCCTGGGCTGGCCTGGGCTGGCCTGGGCTGGCCTGGGCTGGCCTGGGCTGGCCTGGGCTGGCCTGGGCTGGCCTGGGCTGGCCTGGGCTGGCCTGGGCTGGCCTGGGCTGGCCTGGGCTGGCCTGGGCTGGCCTGGGCTGGCCTGGGCTGGCCTGGGCTGGCCTGGGCTGGCCTGGGCTGGCCTGGGCTGGCCTGGGCTGGCCTGGGCTGGCCTGGGCTGGCCTGGGCTGGCCTGGGCTGGCCTGGGCTGGCCTGGGCTGGCCTGGGCTGGCCTGGGCTGGCCTGGGCTGGCCTGGGCTGGCCTGGGCTGGCCTGGGCTGGCCTGGGCTGGCCTGGGCTGGCCTGGGCTGGCCTGGGCTGGCCTGGGCTGGCCTGGGCTGGCCTGGGCTGGCCTGGGCTGGCCTGCCTGGGCTGGCCTGGGCTGGCCTGGGCTGGCCTGGGCTGGCCTGGGCTGGCCTGGGCTGGCCTGGGCTGGCCTGGGCTGGCCTGGGCTGGCCTGGGCTGGCCTGGGCTGGCCTGGGCTGGCCTGGGCTGGCCTGGGCTGGCCTGGGCTGGCCTGGGCTGGCCTGGGCTGGCCTGGGCTGGCCTGGGCTGGCCTGGGCTGGCCTGGGCTGGCCTGGACTGTCCTGGGCTGTCCTGGGCTGTCCTGGGCTGTCCTGGGCTGTCCTGGACTGTCCTGGGCTGTCCTGGGCTGTCCTGGGCTGTCCTGGGCTGTCCTGGGCTGTCCTGGGCTGGCCTGGCTGGCCTGGCTGGCCTGGCTGGCCTGGCTGGCCTGGCTGGCCTGGCCTCGTCGATGTCGTCGTCGATGTCGTCGTCGATGTCGTCGCCACGGTTTCAAAACTTGTACGGACACACCCAGACATCGTACCTTTCGAGCGGGGGTGGGGGTAAGAAGTACTGTTTTGCGGGGGTGTCAATAGCTGTTTTCACGAATGATTTTGCGTTTGGGGCGATTGGGGTGTTTGGGGCGTTTGGGGCGTTTGGGGCGTTTGGGGTGATTGGGGCGATTGGGGCGTTTGGGGCCAGCTATGGCCACGTGACACGGTGTTTGGTCCAAAACTCCAAAACTCCAAAACTCCAAAACTTCAAAACTCCCAAACTCCAAAACTACAAAACTTCAAAACTCCCAAACTCCAAAACTCCAAAACTTCAAAACTCCCTAATTCCAAAATAAAAAAAAACGCTAAAAAATCCAAAAATCAAAAATTCCAAAATGTACAACCAACCTTCGGACCGGCGATGACCTATATTGCCCGTATTGCCCCGCGCATATCCGAATAATCTTAGATTGGTTGTATCCGAATATCCGAATAACCGAAGACTGGTTGCACCATTGGAATAACTATTCGGAATTTTGAAATTTTGGAATTTTGGAAATTTTGGATTTTGGAGTTTTGGAGTTTTGGAGTTTTGGAGTTTTGGAGTTTTAGAGTTTTAGAGTTTTAGAGTTTTAAGAGTTTTAAGAGTTTTTAAGAGTTTTAGAGTTTTTAGAGTTTTAGAGTTTTGGAGTTTTTGGAGTTTTGGAGTTTGGAGTTTTGGAGTTTTGGACCACACACCGTGTCACGTGGCCATAGCTGGCCCCAAACCCCAAACGCCCCAATCGCCCCAAACGCAAAATCCTTCGTGAAAACGGCTAATGTAATTGTGGGGGCATGCACGCCCTGCCCTGTTCCTACGCGGTCCAGGGACGTAGGAACGTCATGAAAAGTGAGGTAGCATGTACGCCCTCCCCTGTTCCTACGCGGGTCCAGGGACGTAGGAACGTCATGAAAAAGTGACGTCAGGTGGCATGTACGCCCTCCCCCTGTTCCTACGCGGTCCAGGGACGTAGGAACGTCATGTAAAGTGGGGGGCATGTACGCCCTGCCCTGTTCCTACGCGTATGACCTATGACGCAGTCTCTATCGCGTCGTTCGCGAACCATGAACTAACTTCATGCCGTTCGTGAGTTGTGACGGACTCGTTACGGGCATCGGGCGTAACCCACCACTGGGTACACTGGATACACTGTACCCAGTAAAATACAAAAAATAAACAATTTTACTGGGCACTGTGTACCCAGTAGAAATTGAAGACTCCAACTTGCATTTATTTAGTTTCAAATGTGCCGAGAAGTTAATAAGGATAAAAAAGTAAAACTTTTTTTCAAATATAAAAATCATCTGAAGAGGAAACCTTTAAATTTAGTAACAACCAAACGTAGATGCGTTCACTTTGCATTGATATAAAATTTGCTGGATTGAAAAATTTAAAGACTGTTATTGATTAAAGATAGGAAAACAGACTACAAATAACTGCATAACCTTCCACCTCCGCAGTAGGTTGTTATTGGGTAATCATTATCCTAGCATATTCACTTGTATTATACTAGAAATGTGAAAAGAAAGCACAGGCAAGTATATCATGATGGTGGCTTATGGTCATGGGTGTCATTTTATATAGGCCTGGTAGGACCAGGGCCCTACCAATAATGCCACATTTTAACATTAGGCCTATGACGTTGCATGGTAAGAATGACCTTAAAATATATAAAGCCAATTAGTGGGGACAAATCCAAGTGCACATGTACTTTAACATGGGACCATATTAGAGATGAAAATGACTAGGGACAATGCCCCTAGGGTCCCCAGTGGTGGTGTGACGCGCATGACAACGCCCCCTGTTTATGGCGCACCGGCTGCTGTGGTCATTTAGCGCCCAGTGGCGAGCATGCCAAAATCAAGGACAGAAAATTTAATCCATGCCATGTAAGCCCACCCACTGGTAGTTGGAACATATGGCTTTAATTTGCAGCATGTACTGTGAAAATACTCTGGGCCAAACAGTGAAAGGAACAAAACTAAACGATGAGGTTAAATACGTATGTAACATAAGACAAAGGCAGCGGGCGGCGCCACCGGGGGGTCAGGAGGGGCAGTCGCCCCCCTCTGTCGTCGGGGCATGGGGGGCAAACATATATTTTTGCCCCTCCTGTCATTTTAAGGAGAGGCCTTCCCATGCTTCAAAGAGCACCCATCTCGCAGGCCCCATCGCAGAGGTCACAGGTGCCCCCTGGAAGCCAGAGGGGGGTCCTATGGAGGTTAGAGGGGGGCCTTTGAAAGGCCAGATGAGGCCATCTGGAAGTCAGGGGGGTCAGATGTGGGCCCCTGGGTGTTAGAGGGGGGTCCTTTGGAGGGGCAGAAAGGCCACCGAAGGCCAGAGGGGGCCCTCTTGAAGCCAGAGAGGCCCTCCAGGGGTCAAATGTCAGGGGTCCCCTGCAAAGGACGTAGGCAAAGGGGGTCATGACCTCCCTTGGAGGGCCAGGCAGGCCTCTGGCGACCGAGCGAGGGTCCCTGGGGCCGAAGGCCCCAATGTTTAAGATGGTGTCAGGCGCGCCGCGAAACGCCTTACGTCGCATACAAGAACGCCCTACCAACCTAAACAAATCGTAACACGAATACATAACAGCACTTGCTTGTCTGTTAAAGGCATGTGTATGTAAATACGTACAAAAGGGTCCAGAACAGTGTGGAGAGGGCCCTCTACCAGCTTTTAAAGGGCCCTGCCGATCTGCAGATGGCCCTCTGCCGGCATTTATAGGGGCCCCTGTCGACCTGTAGAGGGTCCCTGACGACCTGAAGAAGGCCCTCTGCCGGCCTTTAGTGGGGCCCTGTCTACCTGTAGATCGACCTGGTTAATCTGTAGAGGGGTCTCTGCCGACATTTAGAGGGCCCTACCGACCTGTAGAGGGCCCTGGCGGCCTTTTAGATGTCCCTGCCAGCCTTTAGAGGGCCCTGCTGATCTGTAGATCGCCCCTGCCAATCTGCAGAGGGCCTCTGTCGGCATTTAGAGGGCCCTGTCGACCTGTAGACGGCCCTCTTCCAGCGTTTAAGGGCCCTGTCGATCTGCAGTGTCCCAGCCAATCTATAAAGGACCCTCTGTCGGCCTTAAGAGGGCCCTGCCGATATGTAGAGGGCCCTTTGTCGGGCCTTTTAGAGGGCCCTGCCGATCTGCAGATGGTCAATCTGCCGGCCTTTAAGAGGCCCCTGCCGATCTGTAGAGGGCCTTTGCTGTCCTTTAGAGAGTCCTGTGGTGGTAGTAGAGGTGGTCTGCCGGTCGAGCGCCGGTGAGGCTCTCGAAGGAAGACCAATCAAAGTTCTTATTGTTTTTCAGTGTATGCTAGTAACGGCTGAGACAAGTACAAGGCTTTTGCCAATGTACGAGTATTAACCCGGAATTGGCTGGGGTCTCAGCCGAACACCATTGGCTGGGGGTGGCGTTCCCCCCCCCCCCCTGGTCATCTTCCGAACCATTAACCGCAGCGTCGACCTGCAGAGGTGGCCAAAAGATCTCGTCTGGACACACATCCGGACAAACACGTTGGCCCCGTAACTTCCCCTGAGTCGATCCCCGTGGAAATATTTATCCTTCTATGATGTTGAATTAGAAGCGCCTTTGACGAGACAAACACGATGGCGTGAAAATTAGTGCCTTATCTTTATTAGGTAAACAGTTATTTGCGTAAAACTGTTCTGCGAGAAGAAAAAACTTATATTCGATGACCTCTGAAGCCTAACATATATTGACCTGAGCTCAAATTTGAGGGCACACAGATGGCGATTTAAATATTTAAAGAGCTTTCTATTGCTTTTTTTCGTTTGTTCCTAGATATCATAGTTCCCGAGATATTTGGGGAGTTTCTCGAACCGAAAGTCCTAAAACTGGAAAATCTGACCTTTGATAACCTCTGGTGACCTCAATATTGACCTGACCTAAACAGACAGATATACCTTCAATAGAGCTTGTCTCGAGCTATCTAACGGCGTTTTTCCGCTTGTCGCCACGTTGCGTGGGTTTTCGAGATCTTAGGGGGGGGGGGGCGGAATCGCCCCCCCCCCCCCCCCCACCAGGGCGTGTAATTATCAGAGAGGCCCTACAGGGCGCGTGTTAAGATATAACTTTATCGTGTTTGTAGAAACTCCTGGTATCACAATGTGGTGTATTTTTTTCAAGAAAATTTATAAGGAAACAGTATCCAAAGCTTTCTGTAAATCAAGATATAAGAAGCATGTTATTTCGTTATTTTGTAGAGATTTTGTAACTTCATCGTACATCTAAGGTGGCGAAAACTCTGTGTGAGGTTAATCATGATGATGATAATTAAAATAACCGAGAACATTGCTGACGAAGCTTCAATAGAGAAATAGCCAATAATATAATTTCGGCCTTAATGTGTTTATTTACTTACTTATTATGAGGTTACCGGTTATTTTAATTATCTTCATCGCACATGTGCACAATTGGCATGTACGTTCTGTGTTGTTTCCTCAATTCCGAATTGAAGAAGATTCAGGATATTATTTTGGTTAACCCCGCGCCCCGCTGGAGGAGGTGGCAGAATCTGCCCCCCCTCCCCTCCCTGATTTTCTTAATAACTTGAAAACAATGGTAGATATCGACGTCAACCTTTTCAGTACCTTATGCTGCATCCATTCGGCATCTAATCACAACATTTCAATGAAAAACATTGAACTTGATGTGGGGAGAGAAGGAAGAGGAGGTGAAGGGGGAAGGGAGGGAGAGGGAAGGGGAGGGGGAGGGGAGGGGAGAGGGGAGGAGGGGAGGGGAGGGGAGGGGAGGGGAGGGGAGGGAGGGGAGGGGAGGGGAGGAGGGGAGGGGAGGGGAGGGTGAGGGGAGGGAGGAGGGGAGGGGAGGGGAGGGGAGGGGAGGGGAGGGGAGGGGAGGGGAGGGGAGGGGAGAGGGGAAGAGGACACTGGCGGATCCAGCCTCCCAATATGGGGGGGGGGGGCTAATTTCACTGGGGCCTTCCGGGCCTCAGGACCTGCATATGCCTCCATATGACCTTAAAGGGTACCCCCACGTTTCCCTTTGCGGACTTGGGTTTATTTTTTTTTTCGCTACGCTATTCTTACGTGTAAGGACGTGTCAATCAAGAGCAAAAAATTAAATTGATGGATATTTGCCTCTAAATATCCAATTTTTTTGCATTTTACCTGCTGTTTTTATATACACATTAGTTATTCGCTTATACCTTTTGACTGAACAAAGCTAGAAGGGCAACGACAAACGTCATTTTGTTGTTATCATCAATGCGTGTTGAATGCTGTGCAGCATGACTTCTTTCTGACATTTCATGACCTTGACCTAAGGTCAAGGTCACACGGCACAAGGTTCACCTTTCCCAAATTTGACCTACACGGCGATGTTATATAGCTTTGAACTTGACTTGAAGATAGGAATTTATTGGTATTAAAATAATTGCGCCGATCGTTGATGATTATAAAGCAAACTGAGACATTTTCGGGCTCTTTCTTTACCCGATAAGGAAAGGTATGAAGTTACTATTCGACATTCAAGTTCAAATGAAATTTAAAAGCTGCCATTGACGCTCTGGATTTATTTAAGCACAATTGAATTCCTCGCCACAAGACAAGGTTTAAGATATATAACATCGCCACATAGGCCACAATTGGAAACCTAAACCTTGAACCCTTGACATTCACCTTAGGTGAAGGTCACCAAATGTTAGAAAGAGGTCATACTGCATATCATTCAACGCGTCTTGACGAAAAATAACAAAATGGTGTCCATTTTACCTTTTTATCTTTATTCGGTCAACAGTTATTAGGGAATAACATCTGTCACAAAAAGAACATAAAACTACAAAATTTAGCATATTTCAAGACAAATAACCATCAATTTTATTTTTCCTGTTTGAAGGACACTTCTTTACACTTAACAAGAATAAATTCAAAATAGGAAATACATTTTTGCTTGGGTATCCAAAAAAGATTTAAAATTGACAAAAATACTCACTTTGAAATTTAAGGTCAAGTTCATCAAATGTCAGAAAGAGGTCATACTGCAGAGCATTCAACTCGTCTCGATGAGAACAGCAAAATGACGTTTACCGCACCATTCTAGTTTTATTCAGTCAAAAAGTTATTAGAGAATAACATATTTTTTTAAAATATATAAAGTGTCATGTAAAATGACAAAATTTGGGATATTTGGAGGCAAATATCTCTCAATTTTATTTTTGCACTTAATTGAAACGTCCCTACACGTAAGAAAAGCATAGGGAAAAATTAGAAACACGTTTGAGAAAAAGGTATCCAAAAATTGGTTGTACAATTTCGAAAAACGTACTAAATTTGGCAATTTTCGAAAATGAAAAAAATCAACATCACCATGTTATAAAACACCTCATTGCCATTCTGAATATAAATATATCTATATTGCTTGATAAAATTCTCCGCCATATAGGCTGACAAAGATTGACCTGCACCGTGACCTTATAAAAATGTCCGAGGCAATATCTCATGAACCACTGCTTTGCATTGCAATACAATTTGCACAGCTCACTTCAGCACCCCCAGGGGTACCTCATATACCAACTTTGGCCATAATCGGTGACATGACGGTGTCATTTTGGGACTTTGTTTTTTTGTCCATTTGTCGTGTAGAATGCCCCAGCTACAAAAATAAGAACATTGGGATTTTTAACTGAACCTAATTACCCAGTTTAATTACCAGTAGACGTATTCCACACAACATAGGTACAGAAAGGAAATTCACTCACGCGCCCCTCTGCCACCCAGCAGGCAGCAGCAGAAGACAAAGGCTGACGCGCGCGCTGCGTGTAAAATTATAACTTATCTTGGCTAGTGAACTACTCCAAACTCATAAACTGCTACCAAAAATGCTACCAAATATAGAAAAACACGAGAATGAGGCAAAAAATATATATTTATTTCGCAAGAAGTTATTTTTTTCGCAGGCCAGTACCCATTTTCATCGCGTTTCAGCGGATTTTGGGATGGGGCTAATTTCTATTGCCGCCCCTTGTTCGAGCTTGGAATGGGGGGGGGGGGGGGAGGGGGGGGGTGCACTTTTGCCCTTGCCGCCCCCTTTAGATCCGCCAGTGATTTCATACAACATAGGTACCTATACAAGGAAATTCACTCCCGCGCTCCTCTGCCATCCAGCAGGGAGCAGGAGACCAAGGGCTGCGACGCGCGCAGCGTGTAAAATGATAACTTACCTTGGTTGTGAACCACTCCAAAATAGCGTCAGACGCGCCACTTTCCCCTATCCCTACTGCTACCAAAATGCTACCAAATAGAGGAAATACGAACGGGAGCAAAAACAAGATTTCTTTCTTTCGCAAGAAGTTTCTTTTTTTCGCAGGCTGTACCCATTGTTCATCGCTAGTTTCAGCGATTTTTTTTTTTGGAGGGGGGGGGGGGGGGCTTATTTCTATTGCCGCCCCTGTCGAGCATGGAATGGGGGGATTTTTTTCCCTGCCGCCCCCCCCCCCCCCCTTGATCCGCCAGTTTAAGAGGAGAGGGAAGAGGAAGGTGGGGTGAAGGTGGAGAGCTCTTTTGCGTTTGGCACCTTACGCATAAAATGATACCCGTGCCCGTACCGGGTATTATGCGCGGTCCGGTGCCGTACCGGGTATTTCATGCAGTACTACTCCAAGCTCATTCACTCATACCCAGTAACCTCCCCCCGGCCATACCTCCCCAGGAATCCTCCCCCGGTCATCTCCCCGGTAACCTCCCTCCCGGGTCATCTCCCCCCGGGTAACCTCCCCCGGCCATCTCCCCAGTAACCTCCCCCCGGCCATCTCCCCCGGTAACCTTCCCCGGTCATCTCCCCCGGTAACCTCTCCCCCGGCCATCTCTCCCCGGTAACCTCCCCCCGGCCATCTCCCCAGTAACCTCCCCAGGCCATCTCCCCAGGAACCTCCCCCGGTCATCTCCCCTGGTAACCTCCCCCCGGTCATCTCCCCAGTAACCTCCCCCCGGCCATCTCCTCCCAGTAACCTCCCCCCGGCCATCTCCCCAGTAAACCTCCCCCGGCCATCTCCCCGGTAACCTCCCCCCGGTAACCTCCCCCCGGCCATCTCCCCAGGAACCTCCTCCCCGGCCATCTCCCCCAGTAAACCTCCCCCCGGCCATCTCCCCAGTAACCTCCCCCTGCCATCTCCCCGGTAACCTCCCCCCGGCCATCTCCCCAGGAACCTCCCCCCCGGCCATCTCCCCAGTAACCTCCCCCGGCCATCTTCCCGGTAACCTCCTCCGGCCATCTCCCCGGTAACCTCCCCCGGCCATCTCCCCCGGCCATCTCCCCAGTAACCTCCCCCGGGCCATCTCCCCCGGTAACCTCCCCGGCCATCCCCCCCAGGAACCCTCCCCCGGCCATCTCCCCCGGGAACCTCCCCCGGCCCATCTCCCCAGTAACCTCCCCGGAAATTCAGGTGCCAAGGTCTCCAACAGGTGGCTGGTGCTGTTTTCAGTTGATGTTGGCATTCTACTATACACACATTTTATCCAGATCTGAGTGGATGTTTGTCACCCGAACAAGATTATCCTCATCAGTGATCATCCTCATGGCCGCTGATCATCATCATCAGTGGTCTCACTGCACAAAAACTACCGCCATGAAATTCAGTGCCAAGGTCTCCAACAGGTGGCTGGTGCTGTTTCAGTTGATGTCGGCTGACATCTGGCCCGAGATACTATCTCTCAGCATGGTTTGCGACTTAGGCTTGTGAACAGGTTGCATTTCCCGGCCTGCAGCTTAAGCGACGTGGTGACATATCCTGACAAACTCGGACACCTCTAATCGGCCCAATCGGCTTTCGCAACACATTTGTTTGCATATTTATGTGGCCAGCATACATAATACATCACACAACACGTGTATTGTGTGGAGTGGCACTAGTCCTTCTGCCCTGAGCATCACACGGTCATTCTGCCCTGAGCATCACACGATGCCTTCTGCCCTGAGCATCACACGATCCTTCTGCCCTGAGCATCACACGATCCTTCTGCCCTGAGCATCACACGATCCTTCTGCCCTGGGCATCACACACGATCCTTCTGCCCTGAGCATCACACGATCCTTCTGCCCTGAGCATCACACGATCCTTCTGCCCTGAGCATCACAACGATCCTTCTGCCCTGGGCATCACACGATC